>WARS01002339.1:0-10118 GCA_008933995.1 Datnioides undecimradiatus | reverse complement strand
TGTTTTGTCTTTACTATGGCCTGATATAGAATGAACCTGAACCTATCGGCAGCACAGGGGCGCCGGGACATGGTGTCAGCATTGGCTCCAGCCCTGTACTCCACTTTAAAGACATACGGGCCAGTTCTTCCAGCCAGCGGGCAACCTGTCCTTCTGGCTCCTTGAAGGACATTAAGCACCGGAGGGCTGCATGGTCAGTTCAGATAGTGAAGGGCAGACAGCACAGGTATCAGCCGCTCAAAGGTGGCCGGGGCATTGCACAGGCCAAAGCAGAGGACTCGAAACTGCCACAACCCTCTGCCAGTACAGAAAGCAGTCTTTGGTCTGGCTTCAGGGTTGAGGGGCACTTGCCAATACCCACTGCGTAGGTCCAGTGAGGAGAATCAGGACGAGCCAGACATCAAGTCCAGAGACTCGTTGATGCGGGGCAGTGGGTACGAGTCTTTCTTGGTCACACTGTTTAGTGGTCTGTAGTCAACACAAAACCTCATCTTTGGACTCTTGTTGACCATCACAACCCCTGAGGCCCATGGGGGCCATGTTCATTCACGCTCCGATCTGTCTCCTCGCTTGCAGGATCGTATCTCGATGACGCGCCAGCTGATCAGTCCGAGACTCTGCTGCCGATTCTCGACATGAACTCTGGTTTCCTTTTTGTTGGTGGCGTTGCTGAAACAGTAAGTCACAGAGAGACAGAGCGAGTGAGAGAGCAAGAGAGAGCATAAGAGAGAGGGAGGCTCACCTCTGTGACAGTGCCTGTGGTTAACACCTCAAAAACAACGAACACACTGATCTCCATCTTTGTCTGGTCGTCAGGGCAACACAGCTTTGGACCGCACCGACACAGACTCACACAACAAAACAGCGGGTGAGCTAACCCCGGGGTGGAGCTCGGCCTCATTAATACAGTAAATGATTGATAAGTATTGATAGTACAGTGCAGTGTGTGTGTGTGTGTGTTTGTGTGTGTGTGTGTGTGGAGCTGAAGCCCATTCAGATTACGACACTGGGATTTCCTTTGACAGACTTGATGCAGCAGCCGCCGGTGACAAGCAGAGCCAATTAAAATGAGCCACCGTCGTCGCACAGATCTGCTGTTTTCACGACGAGGATGAGTCAGAGATCAGATATCACAGGAGGAGATGTTCACATTAGTTTGGTGAAACCAACACCAGCAGCACCAAGTGTTCTTCCTGGTGAAGGTCTCGGACACAGCGCTGTGAAAACTGAATCTAAAGGCTGCTGATCAAAAATCTTAATGTTTGATATTTATGCTAAGTCATGAGTTGACAACCTGTTCTCACATATCCATTTCTACACAGTCATGATGGTCCCAAAACTCCAAGCTCATATCTTTCAGAGAGTTGTAACCTTTGAGTCCATAAACGTGTGAAAAAACACTCATCTCATGTGAGAAGCTGAGATTAGTATTTTTGTTTCAGAGATGATTCAAACTGTTCTTAAAATGCTGCCGTTTCAAGCAGGAAATGTGATGAAAGTGTACTTTGGACTGTTAATGCCTGCACAGGACGATGTGGTCTCTAAAAGCAAATCATTAGTCACATCAGCGGTCATCACGAGTACCGGTATGGACCCCCTCCTGCAGCGAGAGCTCACAGATGAAATCACTATTTAGTCCTGATGACTGATTCCTAGGTTTTTCTGGACTGGGGGGGGTCTGTCATGGTTTTGAGTTGAGTTTTTCTTGTTTTGTTATTTCCTGTTTTATTTTGAAGTTACTCTCCATGTTCTTGCTGTGTTAGCGTCCATGTTCCTGCCTTGTTTCTTGTGCCCATTGTAAGTTTGGATTTCTGGTTTTTGCATTATTGGTTTTTTGGGATTTTTACGTACCATGTCATGCTCGGACTGATTAGCTGGATTTCACCCCTGCCTACCCTGACCACCCGTAAGACTAAGTCCTTAAATAAATTGTTTAAATATCCTTTGCCTCTTAGTTGTGTCTGCGTCTGGGTCCTGCTCTCACCTCATGACCAAGCCTTGACAGAATGAACCAGCCACGAATGGACTACCCTGACTTGTGTCGAGATCTGGCTGAGATACATAAGATCTGGCAGAAGAACCCCTATGCCGAAGTCAAGGAGACTGCTGTTCGGCTTGCGAGGAAGAAGGTGGCTGCTAAACCGCAGTGGAAAAATTCCCTACCTTACTGGACTGAATGAATGAAGGATTTCATTAACAGCCCTGATGGTCAGTCAGGCAGCCTACACTCCATGCTCATGCCCATCAGTCCCCAGCCTTCTTTTCAAGCTAGCCCCAGTTTTGACAGCAGCTCTCCGCCCAGTGTCCAGCCTGCTAGCATTGGCCTTACTAGCAGCTCTTCTCCCAGTGTCCGGCCTGCTAGCATTGGCCTTGCTAGCAGCTCTTCTCCCAGTGTCCGGCCTGCTAGCATTGGCCCTGCTAGCAGCCTGCCTCACAGTTTCTGGCCTGCTAGCTGCTACTACTGGCTCCCAGGCCCTCCAGCACCTCGGCAACCCTGCTCTCCACCACCTTAACTGCACACCTCACCCCACCGAACGCCACTCCTGTTCTGGCGTCGGGGATCCCAGCATCTGGGGTCCCAGCGGACGTCACTCCTGTTCCGACACCTACTCCTCGTCTCCAGCCTGTGTCCCGGCCAACTCCAGCTCCTGCTTCCCAGTTGGTGTCCCGGCCAACTCTAGCTCCTCGTCTCCTGTTGGCAGTACATCCGACTCCTGCTCCACATGTCCAGTCAGGGGCGGCCCATCCGACTCAAGTTGCTAGTGTCCCCACTGCCTCTATTGCCTCTAGTGTCCCTAGTGCTCCTAGTGCTCCAAGTGTTCCTAGTGTCCCTAGTGCCCTAAGTGTTCCTAGTGTCCCAAGTATCCCTACTGCTCCCAGTGCTCCTAGTGATGCCTGTGCTCCCAGTGCCCCGTCAGCACCTCCAACCTTAGCCCCTTGTGTACAATCTATAGTTCCCCTCTCCTGCTCCTCATGACCCTAGGGTGTCCCCTTGCTGTCGGCCTCCAGCCTGACCTCCAGAGAGCTTTGACCTCCGCTGCAGGCCTCCTAGCCGACCCCCAGGGAGGTTAGGTCTTCGCCGCTGGCCTCCAGCCCAGCCTACAGAAAGACTCGCTCTCCACCATCGCTCTCTGGACCAATTCTGCTTCAGTCATTGCCCCACATCACAGGCTGACTCGGTTTTTCTGGACTGTCTGTCCCTCCTCCTGACCCCCTCCACCCACCCTGCTTCATGAACTTCTTTTTTGAACATTAAGGACATCTGCTAATCTGTCCATTGGGGGGGGGGGGGGGGGGTCTGTCATGGTTCTAAGTTGAGTTTTTCCTGTTTTGTTATTTCCTGTTTTATTTTGAAAAGTGTTTCCCTTGTGTGTTTCTGTGTACTTGTTTCCTGTTCTTGATTAGTTCACTGGTCTCACCTGTGTCTTGTTTTCCTGCCCTCCCCTGTCTATTTAAGTTGCATCATTGCCTTTGTTCTGTGTTGGTTCATTTGCTAAGTTACTCTCCATGTTCTCGCTGTGCTAGCATCCATGTTCCCACCTTGTTTCCTGTGCCCATTGTGAGTTTGGATTTCTGGTTTTTGCATTTTTGGTTTTTTTGGATTTTTACTTACCATGTCATGTTCGGACTGATTAGCTGGATTTCTCCCCTGCCTACCTTGACCACCTGTAAGCCTAAGTCCTTAAATAAATTGTTTAAATATCTTTTGCCCCATAGTCGTGTCTGCGTTTGGGTCCTGCTCTCACCTCGTGAACAAGCCTTGACAGTTTCTGCCACTGCTCAAACCCACAGGCTCCTGAAAATGCTGAAAGTTACTATGATCTAATGTTTTTAAGTGATGTGTGATGCCATTCAAATCACCCACCACTATGAATGGCAACAGTAAAACCCTAAATCCACCTGCAGTTACTACATTTTGCCCATGCTAAACCACATAAAGCAAAAGCTAAAAACAAACTTAGGATTCAGAACCTTAAAGTCTAACCAGCTCCACTAATGTCACATAAGCAGCTGTATCACTCATTAATCAATTATTAATATAAATGATAATGATCTAAAGATGGGTGTTAGGAAAATGTGGTTTAAAGCTGACGAATAAGTCAAATTTAGGGTTTGAGGGCAAAGTTTGAGGACACAACAACATGTGTGACTCATTAAATTGCTTTTAGACAGTTTAAGTCATATTTAACATGACTACAGGTGAAGGAACGGGGTTTACGAGGAGAAGATGGATAAAGGATTTGGGATTTTGATGTTTTCCTTCACAGGGAGTTGACACAGTGACTCATATTAGACTCAGTTGGGTTGACCAGCACATCTATCAGCCATCAGTGTTGTAAGGCCCTGGACTCCTGGTCCTCCTCTATAATCCTGAGTGTGTCCTCCATACCAGTAAAGTCTGACTACTATAATAACATTTGTGCTCTATGACAAACCCATTATAAATGCAGTCTATTACCATTTAGCATTGAGTCACAGCCACTAAATAGAAAGGAGACCAGATGAAACTAGGCAGGGCTTTGGCTGTTTACACCCTCACTTCTGCTCATGAGGCTGTTTTTCTCACTCACTCTCTTCCTGTGCTTTAAGTCATGGACAGACCTGAAACCAGCATTTCAACACCAAGTGTGTGTGTGAATATTCTGTGCTTTCCACAAATGATTTAAACTAATGGATTACTCTGTGAGCTTCACACCTGTGCTGTAGACAGGTAGGCGGTCTATTCTTTCATTTTAAAGATTTCAAATGCTCAGCCAATTTGTGCAGTTTTTAGCCGTATCACCGGCCCTCTGTGAGGCTCCTTCCTTTTCACAGTTATTCTTGTATCTAAAATGAGCTTTATCATCATTTCTAAATAATCTGTGGTGAAACAGAGCTCTAATCGCAGGAGTTTCGTGTAAAAGGGAAGGAAACACAGACTCTAAACTCAGGAAGAGAAGTCGGAGAATGTGTATGCCCGGTATTTATATGAAATATTTTTATATATGTATATATTCAGTTTACCCACAGTTCCTGTTTTTTCTGCTGCACTCTCAAACTTTCTCTTTACACAAAGTCGAAGAATTTCGTAGAAGCAGAGGGACAGTGTCTGACGTTGTTAACGGTTTTATATTATGTTTTTCTGTCTGATGTGAAGTTTTAAACTTTATTTCAGCACTCAATATCTTCATCTACTGTGGGTTTGCTCAAGGTAGATAAACAGTTTTCTTAATGTTCAGGTTTTCATTCAGTCACTCAGTTGTCTTTTCACATTCAGGTATTTATCACTGTACATATCGTTGTCTTGGTGTCCAGATCCTGTGCTGACCATTGAGCCAAACTGGTCCACGTTATTTACTGGAGAGTCTGTGACCCTCATATGTGACATGAGAGAAGGAGAGGATGTGGACTGGTAAACAACATATTGTTTATAAATGTGTTGCCAAATGTAGAGATTGTTGACACCACAGGTCGGATTGACAGTGTGATTGAACGCAGACTGGTTGAGGAGTGTTTAGGGTAGCAGAACCACCAGTCAGGATGCTCAACACACACGCACCAAAGCATTCATGCAGAACAGGATGGTCGCCCCCTCCATGTTTTTATCATGTTGCTCTTTGTCCAATTTACTGATACATCAGGTTTTAAATGAGGATTTGATGCCATGAAAACAGGATGCAATGTCATGATTGATGTAGCTCTATATCATTGATTACTGTTTAGACTCTGACTCAAATGACATCACCAGAGCAAGATGGCAGCGCCTGTATCTGGGATATTTTGGCGCCCACCATCTTTATATACAATCTATGGTTTCTACCTGTAAGCTACACTTGTATTGTCTTGGTTAGTCATTGGATTTGCTAGTAGAAGACCCACAAGATGTTGGGTATACATGATCCCAAACCAGAAGGTCCTCTACAGACTCTAATTCGTTATTATCACAACCTACAGTTGTATAATTGTAATGGTTAATATTTTACTGCTTTCTGTGTTTTCTGGGTGTTTGATTGAATTGCAGAGGGAAGCATCACATACAGGTGAGTGATAAGTCAAGTCAAGTTCGTTGCATGATATCAACTTCAAGTTAAGGACTGGAGTGATTACGGAAGTGGGTGGAGGTGAGCATCCAGGCAGCAGAGTTCTGAACAAGCTGGAGTTAATTGGTGGTTTTGAGAGGGAGACTGTACTCAAACTGGAAGGCTGTTGCAGTAATTGAGTCCTGAGGTGACAAGGGCACGGATGAGTTTTTCAGTGGTTGATACAGAGGAAAGGGCAGACGCCAGCAATGTTGCAGAGGTGGAAAAAAGCCATTTTAGTTTTGTAGTTGATGTGAGCCTGGAAGGAGAGGGTGGGGGAAGGTTGCAGACCTGTAGATAGTGTAGATAGTGACAATGAAACCATCAATATTGAGTGAGAAATTCTGGGCTGGTGAGGGGGGTTAGGGCCCAATGAGGTGTCTTTGGAATCTATTCCAGTTAAGTTGGAGGAAGTTATGGTACATCTGTCATTTTAAGTCAGTAAGGCAGGTGGTGAGTGTGGAATGGGTGGTCGACGTGATGGTTTTGGAGGAGAGGAAGAGTTGGGTGTTGTCAGTATAACAGTGCAAGTGAAGGCCATATCATTGAACAATCTGTCCAAGAGGGACGATGTGTAATATGAAAAGGAGGAGACCGAGGACCGAGCCCTGGGGGACACCATGGGTGACGGGGATGGTGGTGGATTTGCAGTTATTAATGGAGATGTAGTGGTGTCGGTCAGATAGGTATGAGGTGAACCAGGAGAGGGCAGTGTCTGACCACAACACATTAATACAAAATCACTCTGTAAATGTCCAAACTGTCCCCTGTACCCTGTCTTGACTCAGAACATGTTTCAGAAAGTGTGTTTTAATGACTCTGTCTGTATGTTCTCTTCTATACATAAACACATGAGCTCTGATGTGACTGTGGTGACGACAGCAACACTTCTTTAGAGGAACTAGAAAGTTTATTCTTCATTCATGCTTAAATGAAGTTGAGAAACATTAATTACAACATTAATTACAGCTATTGTTGTAGCTTGCTCTGATACCAAGCTACCACGGTGTTTGACTCCCAGGAGCGACCTGGATGACGCGCTACTGGCACCTTACCGTCTGCTTGTATTGTTACATGAAAGAGTCTGTGGCTCGTCTCGACTGTGGTATACAATCCATTTATTTTTTTGGCGTTACACAGTGAATACGTATTTCTGGCATCTTCCCGAACAAAGAAACTCAAAACGGCCGCCATAGCAGTCAAGAACCATATACCCTTCCAGAGTCAAACGCGCCCAACAAGGTGAGGTAACCTACCTAAATCCCTGTGCTCGTGGTGACAGAACAGCGACACCCACTGGCATGTAAAAGTAAATACACCAGGTAACCATAATAATTTGTGACCCTGAATCTTCATGAACATGGCTCTTACAGCTATCAATCATCGGCGATTCATATAAAATGTGAATAAATATAAATGTTTTCCAAAGAAGTCCTGATATTTGGCGACTGGTACCAGGAACAATCATTTGCACAAGAGACAAGTCGATGATCTTTGCGGTGAGCGAGGTGTGAACATGTCAAAACCACAGTAGTTGGCCAGAGGAGATCAGCTGCACCAGGAAGCAGTCGGACAACAGTTCTGACCTCATGTTTATAAAGAAAGGAACGTTCAAGAGCTCAAAGAGTTGAACATCTCCTCAGAGGCAGAGCAGCAGGGCGGCAGCAGTGTCGGTGCTGGATGTAAAGATGGAGCTCACTTCGCTCTGTGTGCTGGTGTTATTCTGTGAGTACGGCTGTGACTTTCAGAGGCATATTTGAGTTTTTATCATGTTGAACATATATAATGTAATGTATTTCTCATTTTATGATACGTATTTCATCATAAAGAGTGTTTTCTGTGTTTCCCACTTCTGCAGCATCTTAGACAGTATCATGGCAGAAATGTGTGATGCTGTTGATTCACAAATAATGTCTTTTATTATGGTCTGATGAAGTGTTAATCTGTGTTTCAGTTCTGAACACACTCCACTATGGACACGCTCAAGGTGACCAACTGTCTTTTATTTTTAAATATTAACTCATCATTTATCTTCTTTACACCTTCTTCATCTCTCTTGACCTCTTCCTCTTTCTGCATTTCTGTTTTTCCACATATTTATTTTTACTCTGCACTGTAAAGTTGATTGTACTTAAACCACTTTCGTCAAGTGATTGCCTCAAATGGTTTAAGTTATTGACAATAGAGAAAATTAATTTAAGTGTAGTCAACTTAAATGTACAATGGTCAGAATTTAACATTTTAAGTTATATACACTTAAATGGTTTAAGTAATCAACAATAGAAAAAAACTGCAGAGTCTACTTAAAAGCCCAATAGTCAGAACTTAATATATCATAAGTCAAATACACTTAAAATCCTAGTTTTATTAAAAATATGACTACATCAAAAATTAAAACATTTGAGATAAGAAAGCTGCAATTAAATTCTTCTTTTGTCAATGACCACACAATCCAGTACATTTTATTTATTTTATTGAAACACACAACAAAGCAACACATATGTATTAACAATGATGTGATGTTGTGGTGATGCTGGGCTTGCAGCTCTGTTGTCCTCATAGATTCCCACTGGAATGTCCACGGAGTCTCCTTCATTAAGATTCTACATAATGCGAGAAACAAGACAAATAGAGGATAATCAGCTTAACAGCAATTTGTCAACAATCAGCTGTATGGCTTTCTTTAATAGTATGATTTTTATAATTCACTGTGGTTTTATTTTAGGTAATTTTGTGTAAACAAGCTGTTAGAGCCATTTTTGTATGTGTTCATGTATAGGTTAAGGTCAATGAAACATCTTCATAAATGCTAATTATCATAACTAATCATCTCAAATAAACAAAACATAGGAGAAACGCAAAACTGATTCAAACAATAATCAAAAAACGTTACTCACCGAACTGCTCTTAAAGAACACAGATGCATCATCCCCAAGAATGACTGGACGTCCTCTCAGGACAAGGCATCTAGTGGCTGTTGGCTCAGTGCTCTGCAAAGAGGTTTAACACACACTTAAATGTAGAACAAAGAAATATATCTTATATCAGTTTATTTGTCCATACAGAGAAATACAACGAGGGAAGGTGAGAGAATTAGTTTTTGTAATACGGATGAACCAACCATCAATATCATTACAAGAAAAAACAGAAATATCAACGCACCGTTGTCTGTTGTAGCAGGTCAGCTAACTGCTTGCTGATCCGACCTGTCTTCCTTTTGAAGATTTCCATCAAGCTTGGACACAAAGCATCAGGAACACCAAAGAATTCTTCTTTAAGACACCAACAACCCTGTAAAACCTGAAAAAAGTAAACCTGAAAAATATATAAAGCTAAATTTTGATATTCAGGCAGAGTTACTTATAACACTAATAAACCTCTCTGAACATGTTGTCCAATGATGTATGTAACACAAATAAAAACATTTTAGGAAAGGACACTTTCACAAACCTGGCTTTCACCTGGCCAGCGTTGGACCATCACTCCCCTTGTCTTCGTTTCTTTCTTCACCGTCAGCATTTTTTGTTCCACGTTTACCACCGTTAATCGTTGCCTCAGCCCGTCCCAGCTGGCTCATGTCAGAAAATGGTAACATCTTTACTGCAGGCAGATGTCCATTAAAAGGGTCCAAAAACTGAAATTTGCAGACAGAAAATGTATTGTCCAAGGAGCATGCAGTGCAACAACCTTAAATTGCTCTGTGAAAATAAGAAAATGGCACAACTTTCTCTGCATCCGCCAACGGACAAACACAAACTTGTCTTGAGTTTTCAGCCAATCACAACGGGGCAGGGCTGTGACCTGAGGTAAAACTTGATCATTTAAGTTTGTTAAATTTACAAAAATGAGTACAACCAATGACTGCCTCATACACTCTTCATATACTCAAACTCTTTAAGTAATGGAACAAAACTAATTTTTTAAAGTGGTATTTACTCAAACTGTTTGCATAGAAAGAACTTTCGGGTTAACAGTGTGTGTATCAGTACAAATGATGACATGATTAGACTACTTGCCTAAGAGACACAGACCTCCACAACAGCTTCAATGCTCCTCTCC
>WARS01002336.1:0-37793 GCA_008933995.1 Datnioides undecimradiatus | reverse complement strand
CTAAATTATTCATACAAAGGTTCGGAGCTGCCTTGTGACTGTCGCTGCTGCGTGTGAGAGAACATGTGACATCTTCCTTCATGCTCATGCTAGTTGGTGTTGTTCTCACCTGTGTGACAGCCTGAGTGGTTGCGGGGAAACCAGCGACCAGGCTGACCGCTGCAGCCCCATCTGTCTGACCCTCCAACTGGCCATCTGACACCTGGATCACTCTGTAGGTCACCTGGAAAGCGACACGTTACACCAAGTGGTCAATATTTCACCGTGACTGAGGTGACACGTAGAGAGCTGTAAAGCATACAGACACAGAATCTCAATCCAGCTTCAAGTTTTAGGCCACACTGAGCAAAGTGGGTCATGAGTGCTGAGACCAGGTGGTGAGTCGCCTGGCATACTGGCACAATTACCAAGAAAGAGGTGCTCTCATTAAAATCACTTGGCATGTGTTCAGTGACAATAGAAAAGCTGCAGTGTGTTTTTTGGTCACAACGTTGCAGCACAAACACAAAACTCACTCGCTTTTAATTCCAGTCTATTGCCGCAATTGCTGTTTTCTGCTGACAAAAGACAAATTCTGTTGTTGTGACTGTGCTGGAGGAATACTGAGAGCCTGAGCAACAAGGACAGCCTGTGGGTGGGAGGTAGAGGGTGTGACCTCGAGATGAGTGGTCAATGAAAGACGCTTCCCTTGACATACTTTTTCTGTTGTTGTTTTTCAGGGGCTGTGGTGGCGTGAAGAGAGATGTCTCTAGGCTACGGTTGTCAGTCACATGACCCCTACAGTAAACATCCTGTAGCAGATCCGGGAGCAGATCCATGGTGATATTTGGGAAGCGCCTATGAGTTCTTCAACTTGACTAGTGACACAATCCAAGTCATGCTTTGTTTCTGAGTAAAGATCAAAATGTTGTGTTATTAAAAATCCCTCCAGTGTGTTTTGTTCTTACTTCACAGTTCTGTATTAACAATATTAATCAGAGGTCTATTCTCATGTTGCTGTCACGCTGGTCTGTCAGATTGCCGTCTGTGTGTAATATCTGCAGAAACATCATCCCCAAATGACACCTTCCTTTTGAATGTGTGGTTTTATGTGCAACACACCACAGTGACTGTCAGCTCAAGGGCCTCAGCAAGTGTGAAATAACACTTTGCAGGTTAACTAAAATGATCAGAGGTGTTTGTTAACCCCCCCCCCCCCTACCTGCCCGCCTGCTCCTTCTGTTTTGAAGAGATATTTGATGGGTTGATCAGCGAAGGTGGCAGCAGATTGAATGGTGGCAATAGCTGCTGGGTCCTCTGCAGTGGCTACGGACCCTGCAGGGGCACAAAGCCACATCAATGTCAACACCATGACTGTCAAAATAGCTTCTCTTTAAGATAACATGAAACCATATTACAGTGTCAACGCCTGGGTGAGAACTGAAAAGAGCGCAATGAAACTCACAATTCACAATGAGCACATCCACATCATGTTGTTGTTGTAGATGTTTTACAGGCGCCCATAGTGGCTTTAAAGATTTTTGAACACTTTAAAGACACATGATAACATTAATACCCTGAATTCAGACTAATTAAATGAGTGTACTCATTCATAACGAGTGCCTGAAACTGAGCTGTTTGACTCATTAAACACATTTTAATTTAAGCACCTATTCACAACGCTATTAAAATACTGACATCCATTTAATGAGCGACTGTAAATAATACGTGATTGTAATTTTACCTTCCTCGTTGACAGTAATACTCTCATCTGGCTCGGGGCTTTTCTGTTGGCTGCACACATGGAAACACAAGAGCTTGGCGTTAAATTAGCTAATTATTTAGCTAGCCAATCAGTGGCCAGGTAGCCTGGTCTATCAACGCATTTGCGTTATTTCAGTTGACAATGGCGCGTGTCACTGTCCCACTCACCTCTTCATGTCTGCCCACAGTCTTGGACGAGGAGACCGCCTTCACTCGCTCCCACAGCCAGACTGTGAAACAAGTTCATAAGTTTGACAAAAAGGCGGAGGACACTTCGCTCGAAACGATGGAATATTTATAACCGATGAGACTTAGGGCGACAGCGACACTTAAAGCTGGAGATAAAATCCGAGACTGTGTTTAGGAGGCGGTTGTTCGCAGCTAGCTGTAAGGCTCTGCGAGCTGAGTCAGGGCGAACGTTAAACCGGAAACTTTGCGCCACGGCCTTCAAAATTAAAGCTTCAAGTAACAACATACCAGCCGAAACAGCCGCGACGTGACGCGATATTATAGGAGCTCGGTTTCATTCATCTCAAAATGTTTATTGCACAAGGCTGTAGTTTGTACTTTGTCTTTTATGCATTTTCAAATATTTCTCTTTTAAAAAGTGTATAAACATGTATTTTGCTTTGGCCGATTTTCACAGGAAGTCAACGGTTTGACTTTGGCTAGCTCGACACATATCCTACCTTTCTGCTACATTACCGTCCGGCCCCAGCGGTTTTTTACAGATGTTTAACAAAGCATTTTCATTTCTGCGGGCGTTGAGCGTGCAGCGTCCGCAACAGTGAATATGTACTGTCTAAAAAATGATATTAACCGGATTAAAGAATGAACAAGGCGCTAAATTTTGGTGGATATATTTCAGTCTGAACAAAGATCTACTTACGCCGCAGTGGTCCCTCCCCCGATATTTGTCAACAGACCAGCGTCGCTGTCGGCTGTACGCATGCGCGACAGGAAACTAACCTACCGACTCCAGATCAGTTTTATTAATATTAAGCGTAGTTTGTACTTAGCAGCGTAAAACGAGTGCCTGACCCACGGTCTGCGTTTGATACGGCAACATTTTCTGTGGAGACGGGGTATGAGGGGACGATTGTCTGTGAGATTGTGGTTTACAGCAGACGGTGGCTTTTGAATAGTGTCTTCGGCGCTGTATTCCCATAATCTACATATACAAGGGAAGTAGAAACCACTCTCCCATTAATAAAGAATGACAAAAGAACAGTGGTTTAATGAAAACTGGTTTCCTAAAAATAAACAAGTAAACACAAAAAATAAGTCATATGAAATGGCACAAATAAACTTTTAAAAATATCCATGCACTAGTTTGTGTATTGCATTAATAACACATCTTATTTTATATTAGACTATGTTATGTGGCCAAAACATAACATTGCAACGACGGGGTCTTAATTATGAAATATCACACACTGGACACGTTTCTGTAAACAGTTATTTCTCCATATAGAACACATACTTGACCTGCTACGAGAGTTACAACAGGAAGACCTAAATGTTGCAGGCTTGATCCAGGTACAATGGTGATGGCAGCCGACAGAGTTCACTGCTGAGGCGAGTTTAAGGTTGACGGCTGATGAGATTGTTGTATCAAATTCTCCATAATAATCGCTGCGATTTGGACAAGATTCAGGCGTATATGACTTAAACACAACCTCAGAGCGAATACAACAAGGTTATGAGAGCAAAATCTGCACGCGCGCTTGCTGACTTGTCGGAGCTGCTCCGCCGCAGTGATTTGCGGAAAGAGATCAATACTTTATTTAACCAAAGTTAGACTGCTTTACTCTACGTAACTGTGCGGTGTGTGAAAGTATTTCACAGAGTGGACGCCAGCAGGACGCGTGGGAAGAAGAAAAACACTGGACAGCGCCCGTGGTTTGATCCCGGGGAGGGATAGAGAACCGCGAATTCTACTGACAGAATTGATGATCGAAGTAACCACTGAGCTACACCAGTGCGCTCCTCCGCTCGGGAATCTGACATTATAAACATGCGCCATTTAGTTTTCGTGTTTTTCGTGCATATTTCAAATGTATTGCAAACAAAAATACAGGCGCACGGCAGATGAATAAATGACATGAGGGATTTAGGGATTAAAGGCATAACAATAATAAACACTCGATCATAATCGTTTCTATATTATTATTTTTGAGATACTCAAAGTAAAAGTCCGGCGATCAAACTTCGGTAAAGAAAAACTGTTTTCTCTTTAAATCATTGTGACAAAACGTATTTGACTCTTTATTTACACAGCCTCGTTTCTGAAACTTTAGCGTCAATAAGGTTCTTATAAAGTTGAAGAAAACACTGCACAGCGCCCGTGGCGAGACACCGGGAGGGATTAAACCTTACAACCAAAGTATGATTACAAGAGCGAGGTAACCACTGAGCTAAACCAGCGCGACTGGCAGAGCAGGAAACAGATTTTATCAAGGCCGCTGTTGTTTGCTTGGCAGCTCCTAGTGTGGCGCTGCTGTGGAGAAACAGATTCACGGAGCAGCAGCAGAGACATAACCCTCTCAAAGGAGACGTTACTGTAAAAGCTCAGTGCTGTGGTGCAGTTTGGAATCAGACAGAGAGACAAAACACTGGACAGCGCCTGTGGTTTGATCCCCGGGAGGGATGGAGAGCTGCGAATTCTTCAGGAAGAATTGATGTTCGAAGCAACCACTGAGCTACACCAGTGCGAGAGGGTGGGCAGAAAACTGTTGATATGGCTGCTGGAGAGTTTGGTCTCTGGTGATATCTGTAGTCATTCCTGCAGAGCTGTACTCCAGATACCCTCTGTACTGCAGCCATGTTCACTCAACGAGGAATGTCACATTAAATATATTTTTAAAAAGATGGCAGGAATCATAAGCATATAATGTAATGACTGAACAGATCAGAGGTGACACAGGAGAATCAGTCATAGATCCATATTTGGATCAGAACTGATGGGTACTAATCCACTTCCAGTTTTCATCAGAGACACTTAAATATGAACTCTGGTCATAGTGAGGTCACCATCATGATCATCATGACTAGCCAGATCACAGTGTGGTCTGTAAAGTGCTGACAGTCTCTGACAGTAAAGCTGTGCAGACCCACCAGGAGCATCACTGGCATCCAGCTCTCCACCATCATGGACTTGAAACTCATTGGATGTTTGCAGAGAACATGCTCCATCATCAGAGAAACATCCAACACCAGTGATCCTATAGGGATATTTCAGCTTTACCTTTCTTGGTATTTGATTGGATCAAGTAAAAGAGCCCAAACACCACGACTTATTTTTCCATATGCAGGAAAGTTGTATGTAAAACACTGGACAGCGCCTCTTGGTTTGGATCCTGGGGAGATGGAGCAGCAAATTCTTCAGGAAGCATTGATGTTGGAAGTAACCACTGAGCTACACTAGTACGAGAGAGTGGGCAGGAAACTGTGGATATGGCTGCTGGAGAGTTTGGTCTGTGGTTATATCTGTAGTCATTCCTGCAGAGCTGTACTCCAGATACCCTCTGTACTGCAGCCATGTTCACTCAACGAGGGAAATGTCACATTAAATACATTTTTAAAAAAGATGAGCAGGAATCATGTAAGCATATAATGTAATGACTGAACAGTTCAGAGGTGATACAGGAGGAATCAGTCATAGATCCATATTTGGATCAGAACTGATGTGTTTTCAGGTTGATCTGAGTTTGTTCAGGTACTACTTGTTACATGTCGGGCCCAACATTCTTTATGTTTGCATCATGATGCAGATTTCAAAATGTTCCTTCACTGCAAATGAACACCCTAATAAAGTCTAAACATTGAAGCAACTTTTGTTTCAAAGTGGTCAGTTATAATTTCACAGTTTCTGTGTTACGGAGCAAATTTATCTTAATCATCTTTTCAACTCTTTGGAGTATTTTGTGCTTTTTATAACTAAGGATCAATTCTAAGTGGTAAGCTTTTGACTTCTGTGTTGATGTCCACCTGTATTCTAATTCATGATGTCAAAGAATGGAACCCTGGACATGAAAGAAAGAACTTTTAGAAACACACACAGATTATATACAGGAGCTCTCACACTCAACGTGATCAGCAGAGTTGTTCACAACTTCCGGGGGGTTTTCTCAGCAACTATTGTTATTCCAGCTGCGATTTACAAAAATCTATTACGGACGATATGAGATTAGAGACTCTTCTTTCACTGGACTGTAAGAACAACTCAGGTATGGAGATCCTGAAGCTGCAGTTGCTTTTTCATGCCCTACAGAACCTTCATTTTATTCCTCTAAAAGCAGTTAAAGTCTGCCGGTGTCAAAAGATTTAGGGATGGTGAGGCAATATCATTTCACAGTTAAACGTCAAGTCATGAGTTAACACCTAAGTAACAGCATCAGTACAACCCTGAAAAGTTTAGCTGCTCAAATCCTTACCTCAAGTTAAACTAAAAAAGTACACTGGCAAAGTTTATTTGAACTACTCATTGAACAAAATCAGAGCAGCTGCAGATGTCGTGAGAAAAAAAATTGAAGTTAGAAAATGTTGAAAAGATTCTTGTAAGATCAAAAAACAACAAATGAATGTTCACCGTTCATGTCATTTGTAGAGTGCAGTCGCAGCACCTCCGAACCGAACACCAGCAAGGTGGAGGACTGCGGTGCCTCCAGAAAGAAAAGGAAGGCCTGCACAGATCTGGAGTCAGCCAGGAAAAGGCAGAGAGGCCCCTGGCAAGCAATGAGATCAGGGGACCAAAAACCAAATCTAAGTCTGGAAGAAAGTCTCTGAAGAAGAAGCCCACTGAGGTAACAGTGGGCGCCAGACGGTGACTGGGCACCAAGAGAAAGGCTAGCACGACACAGATATACCTGTTAAGAAACCGAGGGGTTTACAACACTGGGACACCAACACTGACGAGCCCACCAAGGTGTTATGGGACCCCAGCATCAGGAGAAGGTCGGTGATGGCAGCTGGCCAGCGACAGAGCCTCCCAGAGAACGAGCACAGAGAGCGGCCAGACGCCTCGAGCCCAGCTGCCTTTCAGCCTCTTCAGACAAAAGTGGTAAGCTGTTAGTGTGAAAGAGGACAGAGATGAGTGTGTGCTGTTGTTTCTGTCTGAGCCTGTGTACCACCTACCTGCCTGACCAGAGACAGTCCAGCACAGAACCCCTGTTAAACCGAGACCTAGTGTATGATAAATCAGCTTTAGAGGTGCTGTAGTGGGATTTTGTTACCTCTGAGCTGTTTCCAGTTTAAAACTCACCCATATACACACTGTACAGTATCAGTGTGGTGACTTTACAGACTTCTGTGATTTGAAGCAAACTGTAATTAAAAAAACAACCTAAAGTTTTGGATTTAGACGGAATAGTTTTGTCAGCGCGATGACAGTAGAAGAAGAATTTGCTGACCCTGAGGTTAGGGTACAATTAATGTTCTTTACAAACTACAGTAAACATGAATCTTGTAAGCAGGTGTGCTTGCAGACTTTGAGGACAAGTACCTGGAGCTTGGGTAGACTTGGAGAAGGAGGCTTCGGTTTAGTTTACGCCGGGGTCAGAAAAACTGACGGTTTTCCCGTAAGTTTACGCTTGTACTCTCACATCTCACATACACACATCCCACACACACACACACACACAGTTGTTACTCCCTGAACTAAGCACTGGTGAATCTGTCCTCTAGGTGGCGATCAAGCACATGCCCAAAAACAAGGTCAAGACTCAACCAATAGTGAGTGATCTGATGGGATGCCCCAGCAACTCTTCAGCCTATTTTCACTCTGTTATTGAGCTCGCCACGCACACACACACACACACACACACACACACACACACACACACAGAATCAAATATATATAAAAGCACTGCATTTGTTTTCTATTAGGTTCTAAATGGGAGATTGACACTCCAGGTCCCCACTGAGGTGTTCTCATGCAGAGAATGGCAGGTGGACCAGAGGCAGTGGGGAAATCTGCAGCCGTCTCATTGTTTGAGTGGTATGACCTGGAAGATGAGATTCTCCTGGTCATGGAGAGACCAGTCTCCCCAATGGACCCAGGTGCCTACCTGAGGACAACAACGGGTCCCCTAGGAGGAAAACCTGGCTAAGGTACTGAAGCTGAGTGGAGTATGTTTCTGTGTCAGCTGCTGGTGTTTCCTTTCAGCTGCACCCGCATGCACTGGAGAATTTCATATTTTTGAATTTTTGACAGTGTAAATGGAGAGCTAGAGGCTGCTGTCACACCCCTACAGACTTTCTATTTAGTCCAAACACAAGCAGGTCGTGAAGGTTCCTAAGATGCTGGCTAATTCGGTTATAATTTCAATAAATCATATAGTGATGCTGGCTGGTGAATCCAGTCACGTAGTCAAAGTCTAACAGTCCCTTCTTCAGTCCATTCTAACTCATGTGTTTCTCTCTGTCTCAGAGCATCATGAAGCAGCTGGTGGAGGCAGCCATCCACATGCACTCTGAGGAGTCTTCCATCGTGACATCAAAATCTGAAAAACGCCTTCAAAAACCGAATCTAGATGTCCTCGAGTGCTGGGCTGACTTTTGATGCGTTGTTGCGGGGGAACAGTTACCGGCTTCCTTCAGTGGCATGACATTCACTTCTGCTCCCTGCTCTTCATCCATCTGCTGAAGTGTAGTGTTTATATCAGCCTCCTCATCCTTTCTCTGCTTCCTCTGTCTGTGTAGACATTTTTAGGAACCCATGCATACGCTCTCCAGAGTTCTTGCATCTGGAGTTATTTCTATCACTGCCCCGCCACACAGTCTGGCAGCTACGCTGGCCAGTTTCTATGAACCCTAGATGGACACAAGCAGTTTGACACAGTGGTGTTCCTCCGCTCACCGGTCAGATTCATGTGTCAGCTGAGGGAGCTCAACATGTCCCGAGGTAAGACAACGCTGGTGTCAATACACCGCATGAGTTTTGGTTCTAACAGTGAGCAAAGCTTTTTCCTTCCATGTTCCAACAGACCATCGCAGTTTCCAGCCCCCATCTTTGCTTTGTTTTCTGTCCTCTTTTCTCAGACTGTGCACCTACTGAGAAGGTGTTTCACTCGGTGAATCCACAGCAGCGAGATCCCCTGGGAGGAGATGCTGCAGCACCTGTGGTTCAAGTGATGCTGCACATGTCACGAGCCAAAGGACTTTGGGCCAGGAACTGATCTGGACTCAAAATATGTTTTTAATGTAAATATGTGTGTAAATAAATAAAGTTCATTGGCAAATATTTCTCACGCCTTTGGGGTCACTAGACCAACTGGGGACAAATATTTTTAAATGAAAGAGTCTGTTTCTAAAGGACGTGGTGACCCAAAACAGAGATAATGAATACACACCCATTCCAACAAGAAATGTAAGAAGAACAAGGGAACATCCATCCAAACCTATAATAATTTATGTCACTTATTGTTTTCATGCATCACATCGCATAGATCTATGTGTCATTTCGATTTAGAGTCATGCACACAGAAGCTCTTGCAGGTGCCTGTTTAATGTGGGCTTGCTCTGTCTTCATCCACTGATGTGTCAGCCTCACCTGACGCCATTTTGAAATCCTTCTTGGTTTATTAATGCAGTTCTGATCTTTTAAACACAGGCTATGTGAATGTGAAAACTCTCTGGTCCCAGTGCAATAATTATACAGGAAATATATCTAATTAAACAAAATTAATTCAAAATCATCATCATCATCAACCAGACACCCGGGATTTGAAACCCTGAGTTGCTCGGCTTTATCACAAAGCATTGTGTGAACTCATATTATCTAAGTCCTGCTTTTTACTCTGGAACCCATATTCTAATACAGCTGTGGTGTATCAATCATGGTTTATTTATAGATTATAATTCTTATAAGCATCACCATACTATTACCATATTTACCTGTTACATGTGCATAATCTTACCAGGTTTGATCATCATTTTACATGCATCCCTTTTTGATATGTTACCTAAAAGTGTCGCTAACCGTGGTGGCAGGACTTCCAATGATGCGCCTTTCAGAGCTTCAGTGGGATTCTTCACGCAGCTGGACAGTGAGTCTCACGGCGTCAAAGAGAGAGCCGTGATCTCCTTAAACCACTACAACATCTTTGTTTTCCCATATGTGCAGCTAACTTTGCATCTAAACTGAATAACTTGTGCATGAAAACAAAGTAATAAGGCAAACTTCTCAAGAGTATGGCTGAACACTGCTGATTTATAGGGAATCTTCAGTGTATCATATTAGGATTTCCACCTCCCACTCTGCCTCACTTGTTCACCCTGTTCTTTTTTTGTTTACAGGTGCGGGGAGTGGCTAGGAGGTAGAGTGGGAGGGTCGTTGTTAGACCTGCCCATGTGGGCTGGGCTCTTCAGAGGGCTTAAAAGTGGAGCCCTCTGTATCGTTTCTCTCTCTCGCCTCACTCTTCCAGTAGGGCTCCAGAGCCACCATCTTTTGGATTCTTTGGTTTAGTTTGCTGCACCCCACAACATACACCTCACCATGTGTCCACTCATTCACACATTGCTGACATGACTGACTTTGTTAACTACACACCATATTCATTTTTACTTTAGTTATGTTAACTAAAGCTACTTTTCAGGATATATATATATAATATATATAATATATACTATATTATAGTTGTGTGTGTGTGTGTGAGACCTCTCTCTTTGTTGCCACCTTTGAGCCAGGTGGTAACAAATGGGGGCTCGTCCGGGATTCCAAAGTTAATGCTGGGGATCTTGTAGTGTGGGTGAGTATTTGTTTTGAGGGAGTGTTTCACACAGTTTTTGCTTGTACTTTGAGATTTTGTAGGGTGTAGGTGTAAACACTTGGTTTTGCTACTGGTCTGTTTGTGTATTCCTGTAAGTGTGTATAATCTACAGAGTTTGGCTGGTTAAAATAAATTTGTTTTGTACGACCAGTGGTCGTTGTAGACGGACGCAGGGGCTGAAAAAGTCATCTGGAACCCTTTTTCCTGTTAGGCTTAAGCAATGTGGGGCACTAGTGGTCTCCATTGACCCTTTTTTTGTTTTAGTTTGTTATTTTTTGTGCAGTAAAGTGGTTATAATTGCTCGGGGGCACCCAGGACTGTCGAGGTTTTCAGCATGCTGGAAGTCAACCGGGTCACTGGGCTTGGTGCTTAATTCATCCCGCCACGAATCTGCATGAAGACTAGGGTTGAGTGAGTAAGTTAGACTGGGTAAGCAGTTAGGTAGAGGAAATGGGGTTCCAGTTCTGAAGCAGTCTGTTGCTCTCTGTGGTATTGTGGGAAAATTTTGTGCAGGTCACAGTTCTGGCCTATCTGTAGAGTGTATAGTATGTAGGGTTCCCCTAACTGATGAAATGGCTCAATTGAGATTTTAGCAGTGTCCAAACTGAAGAACTGCTTTAACTTTAGCTAAAAAAGATCAGCTTTTGGAGGTTGCTGATCATTATGGTGTTGAACTCAATAAGCAGTCCAAAAAAGCTGTCATGTTGGCCACATTAAAGGCCCACTTGGTGGAGAAAGAGGTTTTGTCTGCCCGGCAGTGTGCTGGTCCTTCGGTGGATATAAGTGGGTTTTCTGATGTTTCTCCTGGTGTGAGTGAGTCAAGTAAACTGACTAATGTAGCTCCTATTTTGACTGGACTTGGAGCTGGTTTGACATTTGAGCAACATAAACAGCTTCTTCTGTTACAGCTCCAGCAGGAACAAAATAAGGCTCCTGAGTTGGAAAAAGTTGAGCAGGAGGCTCTCGCCATCGTGAAGTTGAGCTGGCTCATGTGGAGAAAAAGAATCAGAGTTGGAACGTTACAAGTTAGAGCTTATAAGTGAAGGGAAACTTCAACCTGAGTCATTGAAGGTTAAAGAGGATATGATTCTCGTTTCTCAAAATCTGTCATTTGATGTTGCTCTCAATTTGCGGTTAGTTCCTAAGTCTAATGAAAAGGATCCTGACAATTTTTTGTATTGTTTGAGCGTTTGGCAGAGGTTCGAAATTGGTCCGATGCAGAGCGTACTCTGCTGCTGCAGTGTGTACTCACTGGCAAAGCTCGAGGTTTTCTCGGCCTTAAATGTTAGAGAGGATAGTGCAGATATCCTTGGTTGGGTGCCGCCATATTTCTAAAGCTACGAAGTTATCACTAGAGGCTTATTGCCAGTTCAGGTCTTCGAAAGAAAGAGAGAAGCAGACCCACACTGAGTTTGTTTCGGTGATTTAGCTTTCACCGCTTTAACTGCTGGTGTGCTGCTTCCCAGGTGGAGACGTTGAAGATCTTCTTATCTTATTTTGCTTGAACAGTTCAAAACACGCTATTCGATCGCATTGTGACCTACCTAAAATGAACAGAAGGTAACCAAGATTTCGCTGCTGCCCAGTTGGTGCAGATGAGAGTTTGTCCTGACCCATAAAGGTTTTTTGGTGAGAATCGTAGCCGTGGAGAGGCAAGCTGTAGAGAAGGTTTTGTGGGGGCTTGCTCCAATAAGTGGGTGTCTGAAGAGACCGGAAAGGTTCCTGTGAAATCTGACCGTGGTTTACGGGGAAAGTTTGACCCTAATCGTGTATGTAACTACTGTTTTGTTAAAGGTCACTGGAGGAATGAGTGTCCTGGTGTTGAGGAGAAAATCCAAGTCTGCTTTTCAACAGCAAAATCGCTGGGGCTATGCATCTTTAAGGCAGAAGAAAGAGCTAGTAATATTAAGCGTAGTGCAGGCACATACAAAACCTTCATCTGAGTCAGACTGAGGTTCCTGTAGTGAAGCAGGAACAGACAGATTCGTTAGCTGATGACATTGACCCCGGTTATGCTGCGCTTGTGTCTGATGGTTTTTGTTTTATTGGTTGGGAGCTTTGTGACCAAGGTGCCTGTCAAGATACTGAGGGATTCTGGGGCACTGGATTCATTCATTCTGGACTCTGTGTTACCTTTCTCCTCTGAGACAGAAACTGGTTTCAGCGCTGATGTCCAAGGGATGGGTTTGACCGTCTTTGCAGCTCCACAACATAAATTAAAGTTGTTTTCAAGTCTAGTGACAGGTGAAGTGGCCATGGCAGTGTGCCCTTCTTTGCCTATGGGGGGTATACAGGTCATCTTTGGGAAATGACCTTGGCTGGAAGCCGGGTGTGGCCTGATGTTCCTGTGACAATAAAACAATGTCATTGGCTTCCTATGTGGAAGGTTCTGAGTCTCCCAGGGATGTAGCTTATTCTTCCCCACTCAGGTGTTGTGACACGGCTGCACTCAGTGATGTATTCTGATATTGACAAAACAGATGGGAAAAGAGAGCCTGTGTTTCCTGTGCCTACTTTTCCATTGCCTCTGTCTTGTAGTGACCTTGCAAAAGAGTAGAGAAATGATCCAACTCTTCAGGCTCTATACAGTCAAGTTCTCCCAGATCATGAGGTGGACAGTGCAGCCTGCGGTTATTTTTTCCAAGATGGGTTGTTGTTGAGGACATGGCTTCCTCAGGGGGATTGTTTTATGGGGGACGAAGTTATGCAAATCGTACTGCCGGTTAAGTTAAGGTCGACTGTGCTTCAGATTGCTCATGATGGTGTGGCAGGCCATTTGGGAGTAAGAAAAACTTATGATAGAGTTGTTGGGATCTCTACTCATGTGCTCTGAAAGAACAATAGAGAGGCCTCATGTCCCTCCAAAAGCCTGAACCAGAGTTGGTTGACTGTTGGGAAAACGGGCGCCATTAAATTTCTTAATGCTTTCACACTCTAAGTGTGAATTGAAGTTTGAACAAAACTCAGGGTGACATTACCGAATCAAAGCGCCCCAGCAGGGGTCCTCGGTGATGTCACTCAGGTGATAAAGACGCAGCCGCGGCCCCTCTCCGGGGCTTTTTCCCAGTGTACCAGGTACAGTAGAGAGCTACTTCAAGCTTTCCCCACGACCCGGCAGCCGAAGGGAGCACTATTGCATACTTTTCATTTTCCATGATTTTAAAGACCTAGATCACACTCTCCAACTCACGGGAAGAGCGCATGGACTGCCGTTGTTTTTCTTTTCCTCTTCGACGCATATTATGACAATCAGCTGAAGGACTGACAGGCGCCGACTTTTGTTAAAGGCTTTCTGACAGCACGATTACACCGAAGCCCCGGGCTGCCACCGAGATCTCTATTGAGTATCGCTGTCGCCGGAAGATGCACGGACCGTCAACGCCAGAAGCCAAGAAACGCTGGCTGCGGACACCTCGGCGACCGCTTCAATCCTTTCTTCCTCCCAATTCAAGGATCGGAGCAACGTAAATGTAAGAGGCTGGCGTCTGGGCAGAGAGAGAATTAGTATAGCAGATAATGTGGTTTTCTTTGTGTACTGTGACTGGTGCTGCATGCACTTTGGTCAGTCGCTCACGATCAGTTGATCAAACAAATCCATTTGCCTGTTAAAGGACCAATATCGGACCAAGCAAACGCTTGCGGGTCCGCTTATTGTGTAGTGCGATAGCGCATGATCAGCTGTGGTAACGACCCAACTTGGGCTCTCCCTTTTCGCCCTTTTCTCTCTCTCCTTCCCAATCACACACACCGCACATACATACATCACAACTGCCGCAGGGCGCGAGCGCGCAATCTCGAACCTGTTACACAGAGGTTGCCCGAGTCACGCGCAAGGATCAAGGGTCCTTCCCTCCCCTTTTTTTCCTTGGTTCACACTATCAGATTCATGGGGTTAGTCGCCGCCATCTTGGCTCCAGCGAGTACGTAACGTGGGTCACTCTGCCGCAGAGTAACAGAATTAACAGAATTATAATGGTATTCTATTCCAAGTAATGTTATTGTAAATTATTGTTGCTGTGAATAAATCCTGTTATAATTTTAATCCGTCGTTGTGGTGATTGGTGGATACATGCTGTGACGACTGCTGGACTCAAGACAGTCAGTGCTCGGGCTCACCCCTTCTCTAACCTTCCGAGACTGCATTCTGGCTTTACTGATTTGGTTATTGGTCCCTGGTGACAGGGTGGTGCCCCGTAATTATTAATTTTATTAATAATAATATTCTTTCTATTAATAATGATCATTGATAATTATTAATTATTGCTGATAACCAAACACGCCCATGTGAAGCACAACATAATTGGTGCCCCGTGTGAGGCTGTTTTATTCCAGCTATGTCACAGTAATGACACAGTAATCCAATAGCGACCATTTGGAGCATTTTATTCACAATTTTGAACTTTAGAGCAGCGTTATAATGATATTGTAATATATTGAATATTATAATAAGTATAACAATGATAGTTGAACTTCAAAATTAAGTTGGTTGATTGCGTTACTAACTACTAATTAACACTGCATTGGTGGCTCTACGGTGGTTGGGCTTGCATCTAGATGTGTCAGAAATTGATTGCATCATAGTAGAACACAGACGGTGCCCTCCCCCTTTTCCTTTTGTTCCTACATTGTGAGTCCTGTATTTAGCACACGCTGAACACTCACAGAGGCGTAGAGCCGCCGTGCCACCTCTGCTGAGATAACCTGCAGCCATAGTGAACTTAACGCGTCATTCGACGGTATTATTAGTTTTGTAAGCCACAGGTCGAAGCCACTTGTGCAACCCCAGTGGAATTTAACAACGTGCTTAGCAAGCAGTTGATTATACGGTATCGTGCCTCTTGCGGAAGCTGGAAAACAAAAAAAAAGAAAAACAATGAGCAGTAAAGATACCTGTGCCCCTGGAGCTGAGGACTCCCAGGAGGCATACGACTCGGTTCTGCGGAACGCGGTCGCTAGCCTTATGAGGCTATCTAGTAATGATCTACGTGACCTAAACAGCTACACCGGTAGCCTGTGCGATAAAAAAATTCGTGAATGGGTCACGTATATAAATAACCCGACCGGTGAGAAGTGCACCGTCCCACAGGTGCTCGGTCAGTTAACACTGCTTCACAACTGTAAAATAGAGGTGCTAGCTACAGTGTGCTGAGCAGGCTAAAGCGCTGCAGACCAGCTACCAAAGTGAGCAACAATCTAACTTGCTCCTACAGGGCGAGCTCAAACAGGTGACGGAGCTCTTGACGAAGGAGCGTGAAGGCAACGAGGAACTCCGTCAGGATTGTCACAAATTAAGGAGACAGCTCCGGGCCGTAAAAAGCAAGGCAGGGAGGGAGGATATAGGAGCTCCAGGTCAGAGAGCGCCAGGCGCTGACCTGTCGGACTCCGGCTCTGACCCGGATACCGCCACTGCCTCTCAAGAAACAGTTAGGTTTCAGCTCATAGAATCCTCAGAGGATGAGCTACCAGCTGAAGTCCAGACTTCCCAAGCTCGGGAAGTAGCTCTAGATAGGGAGTTCGACAGCACCCGACGGACTGCTCGGATGGTCCGAACCACGCCAACTGATCGGAGAACAGGTGGTAGGGAAACAAGGGCCCCTGAAACTTGGTCGGGCTATGTCACGTGTGACCAATATCCGCCCTCAGTGGGTTACGATAGGCACGGTGATGCACTGTATCCAAAGAACGCACCCTGGTCGGCCCGTCAACACCCCCTATCTCCTAATGAGTTCAGAATAGCTCCGACCTTAATGAAAGGTGAATATCATCCTCGTCGCTCGAGTGATGAAAGGGACTCTGAGCCCTTACCAGCTTGCGAGCCACTCGCACAGCGTGGTCCACGCCCCCACTTTGGTTCCACTCCACAGACCCCTCCGGCACTGTGGAGGAGGGGATCCCGGCCCTCTTACCGGGAGCTGAGGGACCCACAAACCTCAGATGACTCAGATGACGCAAACTTCCACGGAAAACAGGGTATGCGCACGCGTCACTTAGAGTCTCTTGGGACATCGAGCGCTTTGACCCCGGGAACCGGGAGTCAACAATCGAGGACTACCTGAGGGAAGTAGAACGTTGCCTCCTTGACCTACCCCATGCATCTGCTCGTGAGAAGCTCCGCCTAATTTGGAAAACCACATCCAGAAGTGTCCATGTCTTCATGGAAACACTCCCACCAGCAGTCAGAGACCACTATTCAGCACTCTGTCAGGCCTTGTGGGAGGAATACTCCCAGTTCACCGATCAGGCTTCCGCCATGCTTGGCGCTTTCGCCATCCTGCATAAAAAACTTGAATCCCCAAAAGAGTATTATAGGCGTCTTCGGGCAGCGTACTTCCAAGGGCGCAACGCACCCGGCTTAGAGGAAGATCATGCTTTCAAGTCCCTCTTCCTACATAACTTACACGAAAGTGTACGTTATGACGTAACCATGCACTGCCGTACCGGCAATCTTACCATGCAAGAGATTAGGAGATACGCGCAGCTAGCATGGGAAACACGTGTACGCCCGAGTAGAGCATCGGACGACAGTGCTAGGGTCCTGGAGATCCAGGCACCGACACACGCAGACCTGACACTGGAAGGCCGCGAGAAGCCTCATGTCAGGGAGCACGCCAGACCAGGCCCCCAGACACGTCAACCGTTTCGCCAACAGGGTGCACAACAGAACCAGAGAACTGATGGTCATAACCAGTTCCACAATCAGGGAAAACCACGACACCAAAGCTCCTTCCAAGCGAATAGGAAGGTCTGGTTTGAACAGGGCAGCAAGCAGGGTACGAAAGTTGGTGGCAAAGCTCAGACCGCTTCCACGGATGAAGACCTCCAGCAACAAAGCATGGCGGACTTCATACGAAAGTGTGTGGCTGAAACAGTGCGCGAATTGGACATCGGCAGCCGCCCGCCAACCCAACCAGAGTCACCTAAGGAGCCTAACGCCAAGCAGCCATCGGCATGACTAGGCCAGGCATCCTCCGCACCCGACACCAAGGTCTACTTTGTGGGTTGGGGCAGAGGACCAACGGAAGCCAGGGCACTCCCTGAGCTTCCTGCACGTACAACCAACGATGAACCTCCTGCTCCCTTGACCTTTTTAGGCGACCTTGTCCGAAACGGCAATGCTCGCCGCATATACACCTCAGTAGTGCTAGGAGGTTGCACCAGTTCCCTAGCTCTACTGGACTCCGGTTCCGAGATAAACCTTATAAATTCCGACCTGTTTGCAGACATGGCTAGAGCGATGCGCTCCCTCGGCAAACCACCTCCCATTGAAACTTGTAACGTTAGCATCACCAGCTACACGCAAGACAGATCGCCCATCACTCAGCGGGTGTGGGTCAGTATCACCTTCCAGGAAATGACTCTTGTGCATCTGCGACATCGACACCGAACCTCTGTTGATTGGTCAAGACCTGCTGGATCGCTTGGCCCCTCTCATTGACTGTCACCAAGGACACATCTGGGCTCAAGTTAAGGTTCCCATACCACTCAATTCTTCTTTAAGCCCGTCGGTCCCTGACAGACACGTCGCCACTGTCCAAGCCTCTGATGGTTCGTCGCCAGTGCTGTCACCCTTTCCAGCACTCAAGCCCAAACACCGCTGGCGACCAGGTCCCCTCTTGTAGCCATGAGGCATTCCTGTGCCTTTTGAGAAACGAGAATGAATCCTTATACTGTCCCCGGGTGGAGGGAGGTGTCTACTTAGACAATGTTCTTGTCCCAGATGCATCGGTGGCGCTCTGGTCGGAGAAATCTGCCATGAGCCAAGACTTGTATGATTCCTTACGTCAACAACATCCACCCCCAACTTTCGTGCAGCGCAGCCACCGTCTCCTCAAAGCAGGGTCACCACAAACTCCTCTCAAAGCCATAGGGGTGTGCACCCTCTCTGTAAGAGTTGGGAAAAGGCAGGTCAGTCATTTCGTGAGTGTTGCCCCAAAGCTGCAACCTCCATTCCTTGTGGGAGCCGACCTCTTGGTCAGACTTGGCGCCCGGCTAGATACAGTCAACCAGGTCTTGTGGTCCCAGAGCAAGGCAGAGAACCACCCTCTGACTGCCGACCCAGGACACATGCGGTCCGGGCAGACCATCCCACAAGCCTGTCAGGTGGCGAGTGAGGTTAGCATAACCGTCCCTCCTCGGACGGCTGGTGCTCCCATCCAACTTGTCATCCTCAAGGGGCAAGGGATACCTGGCTCACAGGCATTCTTCCAACCCTTACCCCTATTCTGGAAACTGAACCTAACGGTCTGCGGCACGCCACTTCTCGAGCTGGACAATCGGTCCACCTACTTGCTTGCCCAAAACACAACGCATGTCCCGGTCCAAATACCAGCCCGACAACCTTTAGGGATGCTGGTTGATAGTTCCTTTCATGACTTTGAACTCACTATACCAGTTATAGGGGAACTACCTCCGTCCCTAACCACGGATAACTCATCCAACATGCTTTTCACCTTCCCAACTAAAATGATCACCGTGGCACGCGATGAATTGCTACCAGATGATGCCATCTGCGGCGCCACTCTGGAAAATGAAGGTGAGATGGTGGTATATTTGATCACAACTCAATCCGGGAACACCGGATGGGGGCACGCTCCTTCCCGGGGGAACCTCACCCAGATTTTGAGTCAGAAATAGAGCAACAACTCATGAAAGCCGACACTCTTACAACAGAAGAGCAGAGGGAAGCCCTCCGAAGGCTATTTCACGAGTTCTACACCATCTTTTCCAGAGATTCCAATGATTGTGGGGTCACTGACCTACACATGGTGCGCATTCCAACCGATCCTGACGCACCTCCAACCTTTGTACGTCAGTACAAGATCCCGTTAGCAGCATATGAATCCATCCAAGAGACCCTTGATACGCTCTTGGAGAAGGGAATCATCAGGGAGTGCAACTCCACATACCTCTGTGGCCTTAGAGCTGACTCCCCGGAGCAGAAGTGCCAAGGCACTATGTCCGCGAGGACGGAAGAAATTGAGACGAGAGTAGAGCGAGCTGGAAGTTGGTGGCTTGTCAACACAGCCACTACTGAAGCCCTGTTAGCCTATGACCGGCATGATACCGCCACTAAGCTAACCCTACCAAACCAGACGATGCTCCTCAAGGTTCCCCAGGGTGCCACAATTCACATCGATAATGTCATCCTCCACCACCTTGACTCCGAACGTCATGAAGTGGAGATCGAAATCCTCGACGCATTTAAGGGTCACAATTTCAGTATCGATACCTCCCTACACCAGCAGCTCCTGGTTGAAGGAACTAAAGTGGTCAAGTTCAGCTTGAAACCAGTGGGACTGTCCACATCATTTGTTGAACATAAGAACCAGTCTCCCTCTTACAGGGAGAATCCCATTAGCCTGGTTGCCCTTGGGCTTTTGCTTAGTGGCTGGATCATCACGGCTATTGCAGCTCACGTAATGTATAGGTACATCCAGAAGCTTCAGGCTAAACTAGACTCCCTTCTCTTCATCACACCACATCCCAAAACAAAATCCACTCACTAAACCAAACCACCTCTCTTCATTCTCTCTTTCTTCCCCTTTCTACACGTTGTGTTTATTTGTTTGAAGGTATGAGTTCCTTTCAATGTGTGATGAAACCATGTACTAGCATTAGTCAGTATGGTACTTTACTTATACGTCTCTGCCCAGACCCTGCCTCAACTCTGCCCAGACATGATAGCCTCTATGAACTCTGAACATAACTTGTTAACTCAACTCATACCTGTCCACCAGACAGGACAGGAGGGATCTCAAGGATTACCGCCTTCACCACATGGACTATTCAACCCTAGAGTTGCTCCAAAGACTGTGGCCAGCACCCCATTCTTCAGATCAAAGGGGGGATGTTGGGATCTCTACTCATGTGCTCTGAAAAGAACAATAGAGAGGCCTACATGTCCCTCCAAAAGCCTGAACCAGAGTTGGTTGACCGTTGGAAAACGGCGCCACAACCCCCACGTTTCACACCTAAGTGTGAATTCGAGTTTGAACAAAACTCAGGGTGGACATTGGCCGAAATCAGGCGCCCCCAGCAGGGGTCCTCGGTGATGTCACTCAGGTGATAAAGACGCAGCTGCGGCCCCTCTCCGGGGCTTTTTCCCAGTGTACCAGGTACAGTAGAGAGCTACTTCAAGCTTTCCCCGCGACCTGGCCGCCGAAGGGAGTACTATTGCAGACTTTTCATTTTCCACGATTTTAAAGACCTAGATCACACTCTCCAACTCACGGGAAGAGCGCATGGACTGCCGTTGTTTTTCTTTTCCTCTTCGACGCATATTGCGGACAATCAGCTGACCGGGATAGGTGCGCCGACTTTGTTAAAGGCTTGACAAAGTACGCTGCATTTCACCCGCGAGCTTCCCCGCTGCCACCGAGGATCTCATTATATCGCTGTCGCCGGAAGACGGCACGGACCGCTCAACGCCAGCCAAGAAACGCGCTGCGGATACCCGAAGCGGACCGCTTCAACTTTCTCCCTCCCACTCCGAAGGATCGGAGCAACGAAACGTAAGAGGCTTATGTCTGGGCAGAGAGAATTAGTATAGCAGATAGTGTGGTTTTCTTGTGTACTGTGACTGGTGCTGCATGCAATTTTTGGTCAGTCGTTCACCGTGATCAGTTGATCAGCAAACTATCACTAGTTAAAGGACCAATATCGGACCAAGTAAGCTCCGGCTTGCAGGGTCCGCTATTGTGTAGTGATAGCGTGCGTATCAGCTGTGGTAACGACCCAACTTGGGCTCTCCCTTTTCGCCCTTTTCTCTCTCTCCTTCCCAATCACACACACCGCACATACATACATCACAACTGCCGCAGGGCGCGAGTGCGCGATCTTGAACCTGTTACACAGAGGTTGCCCGAGTCACGCGCAAGGATCAAGGGTCCTTCCCCCCCCTTTTTTTCCTTGGTTCACACCATTCGTATCTCGCGGCTAGTCGCCATCTTGGCTCCAGCGAGTACGTAACCTCCACGCCACTGCAGCCATCTTGGCTCCTTTCACACGCCACCACGTGACTCCACCACCACTCTCCCTCTCCCTCTTCCTCTCTCCTTCTTAACTTCTCCCCTTGCACACACACAATAATAATAACACGACACGCCACCACCCCCGGCTACTGCCATAGCGGCATATTTACATACGTTTGACCCGTAGTAGTTAGTAACTTTTATAACAGAATTATAATGGTTCTATTCCAAGTAATGTTATTGTAAATAATTGTTGCCAGAATAAATCCTGTTATAATTTAATCCGGCTGCGCAGGATTGGTGACATGCTGTGACGACTGCTGGACTCAAGACAGTCAGTGCTCGGGCTCACCCCTTCTCTAACCTTCCGAGACTGCATTCTGGCTTTACTGATTTGTTATTGGTCCCTGGTGACAGGGTGGTGCCCCGTAATTATTAATTTTATTAATAATAATATTCTTTCTATTAATAATGATCATTGATAATTATTAATTATTGCTGATAACCAAACACGCCTATGAAGCACAACAGAGTTCTGAGACATTTTATTGGCCTCGGTTGAAAAAAGACATTTCTGCCTTTATTAAAACGTGTCATACCTGCCAGTTGACTGGAAAGCCAAACCGGCCACTTAAGCCTGCCCCTCTCTATCCAATTCCTGTTGCTGAACACCCATTTGAACATCTAATTCTAGATTGTGTTGGTCCTTAACATTGCTCTAAAGCTGGTAGCAACTTTTTGCTACCAGCAAAACAGTGATGTGTCAGGCTACACGCTACCCGGCTGCCTACCCTCTTAGAAACACTACCGCCAAGTCTATTGTTAATTAGATAATCCAGTCTGGACCAGGGTTCTAATTTCTGGCTCTTAAGGTGTTTGCAGAAGTATTAAACGGTTAAACATCAAACATTCACCATCCAGTGCTCTTATCATGCTTCAGAGCTAGGAGCTCTTGAAAGATTTCATCAGACTCTAAAGTCTCTTCTTCGTTCCTACTGCACTGAGTTGGACTGTGATTGGGAGGATGGATTACCGTGGCTGATGTTAGCTGCTAGGGAGGTGTTCAAGAGAGCTTGGGCTTAGCCCAAATGATCTGGTTTTCGGCCACACAGTCTTGAGGCCCCTTTTTGGCTTCATTGCATAATGACTGGCAAGCTGAGGAAGCTCCAAAAAATGTGATTGATTATGTAAATGGCTTTAGAGAACGGTTGTACCGTGCAAATCAACTGGCGAAAAAAAAATCTGCAGACGGCTCAGAAAAAAAAGAAAAGCCTCTATGATCGGAGAACAAAGCACCGCGAGTTTACTCCAGGCGACCAAGTGCTTGCTCTTCTGCCTCTTGTTGGTTCACCTTTTCAGGCAAAGTTTTCTGGCCCGTATACAGTGACCGAGAAGGTGTCTGATTTGAATTATGTGATTTCAACTCCTGACCAGAGAAAGCCGCAACTGTGTCATTAACCTGCTGAAACCATATTTTGCCCGCCTCCTGTGACAGCTCCTGGTTCACACCTTCCCCTGCTGCTAGTGTGGCCACACTGGGTCATTCACCCTCACTTCTTGGGGTGAGAGGGGGAAGTTGAGGAGGGGTTGCATACACCAGATGATGGGATTTTGAGAGGTCGTCTTAAAAATTCTGAGTCTCTGCCAGACTGGAGGAAATGTTGAAACCTTTTACTGAACAGAAACGTACAGAGTTGGTGAGTCTCATTAAAAAATATCCCTGTCTGTTTGCAGATACTCCATCTCGCACTCACCTCATCGAGCATGACATTGATGTCGGAGATGCAAAGCCAATCAGACAGCGTTTCTACCGCATGTCTCCATACAAGCGTGAGCAGCTGGAAGCGAAGTTGGTTACATGTTGGAAAATAACATTGCTGAACCCTTGTGCGCCTTTAGCTGGTCTTCCTTATGTCTGCTTGTGGGTAAGCCAATGGTACATTTAGACCATGTACTGATCTCAGAAAAGTAAATAAGGTGACAAAGCCTGATTCTTTTCCACTTCCACATATGGAGGACTGCGTGGATCAAGTTGGTTCTGCCAAGTTTGTTAGTAAGTTTGATTTGCTTAAAGGATATTGGCAGGTTCCTTTATCTCCCAGGGCTAAGGATATCGCTGCTTTCATTACACCTAGTGGGTTATATTCCTACACAGTGATGCCATTTGGGTTACGAAATGCCCCAGCCACCTTCCAGCGACTAATGAACAAGGTGGTGTCAGGGTTGACTGGGTGTGCTGTGTATTTGGACGATGTGGTGATTTACAGTGACTCCTGGGAAGAGCATTTGCAGCGCATCCAGGCATTGTTTGACCGTCTGGCCTGGGCTCGTTTGACCATAAATCTGGCAAAATGCGAGTTTGCCAAGGCCACAGTCACTTACTTGGGAAAAGTGGTTGGCCAAGGTCAGGTGAGGCCAGTAGGGGCAAAGGTGTGGGCAGTTGACCAGTTTCCAGTACCGACCACTAAGAAAGAACTTTCTTGGTTTTTAGGAATGGTGGGGTACTATCGTGGGTTTTGTAACAACTTCTCTACAGTTGTTGCTCCTCTCACATCTCTGCTTAGCCCAAAGGTTAAGTTTGAGTGGTCTCCTGATTGTCAACAGGCTTTTGAGTCTGCAAAGTCTTTGTTGTGCTCTACCCCTATCCTTGCAGCTCCACAGATGGACCGGCCTTTTTCATTGCATGTGGATGCTAGTAAGGTTGGCGCTGGTGCTGTGCTCATGCAGACAAATGAGGATGGTGCTGAGTGTCCAGTGAGTTTCTTTTCGAAAAAGTTCAATACACATCAGCTGAATTATTCCATCATTGAGAAGGAAGCACTTGCACTCATCTGGGCTTTAAAACACTTTGAGGTTTATGTGGGGGGTGGAGTACGTCCTTTAGTAGTGTACACGGACCATAATCCTTTAACTTTCCTCCACTCGCGTCAAAACCCAAACCAGCGGCTTATGTGTTGGTGTCTTTTCCTCCAGCCTTTTAATTTGGACATAAGGCACGTAAAAGGTGTTGAAAATACCGTAGCTGATGCCATGTCCAGAGCTATGACTTAAAGTTAATTGATGTTGTGTCTTTCTTCCCAGCAGTGTCTCTGTCCATTTCAGTTTTCTTCTCTTAAATTTGCTCCCTAGGTACCAGGGTTGCTGGGAGGGTGGCTTTAACGGTCCAGGATTCTAACTGCCTGCAGGTTGTATTAGACATTTCATGTGTGGTAAATGAAGTACTAGAGTATACTGGATGAAAATCTGTAATGGTATTTGTTAGCTGTTTTCTTGTTGCGCCATAGGTTGAGATCATAGTAGGATCTCCCTTTTTAAGGGGGGGCGGGGGTGACGACCCCTCCCACTCTGCCTACTTGTTCACCTCTGTTCTTTGTTACAGGTGCGGGGAGTGGCTAGGAGGTAGAGTGGGAGGGTCGTTGTTAGACCTGCCCATGTGGGCTGGGCTCTTCAGAGGGCTTAAAAGACGGCCCTCTGTATTGTTTCTCTCTCTCCTCACTCTTCCAGTAGGGCTCCAGAGCCACCATCTTTGGATTCTTTGGTTTGGTTTGCTGCACCCCACAACATACACCTCACCATGTGTCCACTCATTCACACATTGCTGACATGACTGACTTTGTTAACTACACACCACATTCATTTTTACAATGAGTTACTTTAGTTATGTTAAATAAAGCTACTTTTCAGTTATAGTTGTGTGTGTGTGTGTGTGTGAGACCTCCCTCTTTGTTGCCACCTTTGAGCCAGGTGGTAACAATATGTATTTGTCTGTATAATTCATAGCACGTTGAGGCTACCTTCATCTCCGGAGATGAGACATATACCACACTGATATCACATATATCACACTGAAACGTCATTTCTTTTTCTCCTGTAATGTGTATATATATTGTTTTTGTATGTAAAATTTTAAAACAACTCCTAAAAAAAACTGTGCAAATGTAAAACAGTTAGATGTAAATGAATTGATTTGTGCTGGTCGGCGCTTCCACAGGTAATCCCTCATGTTGTCTGGCTGTCTGTAATGACGACCCTCCACAAAGACAGAATCACCGCAGGCCACAGTGCGGTCGGAGCTCGGTGCAGCAGTAAGCCTGTGGTTGCGGGACAGGGCTTGATGTGCTCTGAGGGGAAAGTGACATAGAGATCAGTCAGTTTACATTCACAAATAAGTGTGTTACTGATAAAAAACACTGTACTTCCAGACAGAGGTTTCTGCATATAACTTGTTGAATTTGTATGATCAGTTAATCTTTTGCCATTAACTTAACATAAATGTGTTTGTCACAAATGTGTCAGTTATAATGTGCAAAACAAGAAGACAGAAGCTAGTTACACTATTCAAGGTTACTAGGTTAAAAGTTGCATTTAGCACTATATTGACCCCCACTGTGTCAGTTTTCACCCAGTATGTTTTATTGTGTAATACTTGAAATTGTATTTCTCAAGGGGAAGTCATACTGACTTTTTCCTTTAGATATACTGTAGTCTATGGTGATTTGCTTCACTTCCTTCCTGGCTCTTCGCATCAGTGTGCAGTTGTACTTAGTGGTTCTATTGTGGTTCTGCAGAGGATGATCGTGGAGAATGAGCCTGCACATTTGGTTGAATGCTGAAGCCAGCAGGGACCCGTCTGATGTCATTAAATCACAGGTGAAGGGTGGAGAATTTTTGCAGGGTGCGTAATAGCAGTCCAACCTTCAATGGGTCAAAATGATGTGGTTATTTTTTTAAAGGAAAACTTTTTGGATCAAAAGACAGAGCAATTGCATCCCAAACAAGTCAAGTGAACGTGACAACTTGTGTACTGAATGTGTAGACTGGATGCTTGAACCTGAGGCTGTTGTTCTTTGTGATGCAGGTGGAAAAAATACCGAAATCCCCTTGCTTTTGTGCAGAAGTTGAACCTGCAATCAGACGTCACATTGTTGTAGAAACATCTCACACTGTATTTAGCATTTCAAGATGCTGCTTAGACTTAACTAAACGAAATTCAGTTCGTTTAACACTGCAGCATGAGAAGCTTCAACGAATGTCAAAGTGGTCTCTGAGGTTAAGATTCCAGATTCAGAGGTTCCTTGAGCAATTTTGTTTTCATACAAAATATTCAGGTGTTTGATGTAACTTCTGGACTTGTAAATGTAATAAATCATTTAAGTAGATCAGCAGTTTCTCTTTCCAAGAGTTAGACCAAAACGTCCTACGTCCTACTTAATGCTTTTGCAGCCAGGAGGTGATTGGCCTAGCTTAGCATAAAGACTGGAAACAGGTGAAAACAGCTTTCCTGACTATCGTATAGTAAAAAAAACATGTACTAACACTTTCTTTTAAATTGCAGAATGAGCCATGAAAAGACATCTCCACAAAAAAGCATTGCACTTCAATAACATGGTTGGCGTAGACAGGATGGCATGTTAAAAAGGATAAAAAGTCATGCAGCAGAACCAGAGAGAGTAGCCGTTGTTCCCCAATTTGTTTAGTTTCTAAACCCATTTGTTAATTTAAGGTAGGCACTGACAGATTTGACCAGTTGCTGTCTTCACTTTAGTGAAGAGTTAGCAGAGAATGCTGATGAAGATAATGTCTTGGGATAATTTCCTGGGTTTCTGGAGGGGAATCGCTTCCCTGTTTGCTTTTTGGCTCTGGTGGAATTGGTGCACAGGTAATTGTCATAAGTATCTGTCTGAAGGTTAGGGAGCTTGGGCTTTGGGGTGGGCATCTTTGACTTTGGCAGCACATACGTTTCCAGTGCATTCAACCATGAACAGTTCAGTCAGAGATTAGGGTGAGTACGCTAACAGAAGCTAATGAGGGACAAGCTACAGAGGTTTGGTACTTCCTTCTAGCTCCACAGTCACAGATTTGTTTCATTTTCACACACCTCAGCCCAACTAGAGCTGACGTGATGTGATGTGACAACACCCGCGGATGCTTATCAGACCTCACACTGCTCCCTCTGGAGCCACACGGCTACAATTTGTTGCAGACATGCAGTGATACTCCTGCAGACAGACTCATACTGATTGAGGTTAGGTAAGCTAATCACCTCCAGACTTGCTCAGTGCTTAATGCACAGACATGATAGTGGTATTAGTTATTGTTTACACAGTAGCATTACCTGCAAATGCAACTCCCAAAATGTTGATGCAACATCCCACTACAGAACATTATTCATATGAGACATTAACAATATGCATTGAACAATATTTTGCCCAAATGCTTTTCAATCGACAGCAAAGCAACAATATAGTACAAACACAAACACACAAGAGCAACAAAAACAACCAAATGGTGCAAGGACTGAGGGTGAATGAGGGCCAAGGGCTAACAGTGATGTAATCCAATCTGGGAAATCTGATTAAGGCTGGTTCTGCGGATTGATGAGCTTGTTCCAGAACCAGCACTAACCATTAAAACGTTGTCAGTGATTTCCTGAATCTGAGACCCAGCCGCCCACAGCTGCTCAGATTCTCCATTTCTGCTGTACATTATAGAGGATCAAACATATATATTATTCATATCATATATTATTTAATTCTTAATTGCTCTATTGGTTTTATATAATTCCCCTTTCTATTATTTGAAGTGAGCTTACCTATGATGAGGAGGAGAAGAGACAAAGAGATGTACATTTTCCTGATCCGACTGTGACATATGACAAAAACAAAGCGTCTATGAGCAGCAGGCTATTGTACATTGATTATAATTTTCATTACACTCTCAAATGACACTTTACGAGTGTTTATTCCAATCGCTGCAAGACTTTTCATCATGGCAAGATTAACAAATCTCATTCACCTCTGGCTGCTGGAAGTGAATGTTTCGATGTAAGGAACAAAGTGTTCACGAGGTCAGGCAAAACACATTATGTTTAGCAACATCATCGAGCCTCCTCCATTCAGCAGCGACACATCACAAAAGATTTCAAAAAACATCAAATGATAAAATTAAAGCAGGCATTAAACTTTTATCACACTTTTATCAGAACGTTTCTAACCCTAATTTCATTTGCAATGTGTAATTCGGCCTCAACTTACAGGTCAGACATTAGTTTGCTGTGTCTCATGCACTGTTTCAAGTGAATATACAGTAATGTAAGACTATGTGCAAAATGCATATATATGTTTCAATGTCTTACCGTTGATCCACTGTTTGTTTTCTCGTCTGTGACTTGCAGCAGTGGATTGCAGAAATCATAGAATGAGTGTAATGGGTTGGGCAGGGCATGATGAGGAAACGAGCTGGAGTGGAGTTGGGTGGGAGGGCTGGGTGGGTTGATGGTCTTAAAGTGCTGCTGTACCGTGCAGGACAGAACTGTTGCTGTCTGAGCTCTGCAGGTTACTGCTGATTTAAAAAGTTTCATATTAACATTGTGTTGCTGACAGGTGTTTTTCAGGCAGTGAGCACTCTATCAACATAAAATGAGATATTCTGTGTATATGTGTTTTGACAGAGGGCCTATTCAAAACTGTGTGTATGGAGGGAGGCGGTTCACATGGCATCCCACTGTCTGACAAGCACATTTTGTTGCAGCATAGTCTCCTCGATGCCTTTATAGGAGGCACTTACCCAGAAAAGACTGGTCCCCTTGGCCGTGTCTGTGCTTTGTCAAATGGATTTTTAAAGAGAGGTTTGTTCCACGGCGCACCAGAAGTGCTTATTGCTTTGTGCAGTTGAGCCAGAAGATCACTCCATGCTCCCTGGACTTAAAGGTCCAAGAGGGGAACCCAATAACGCTACAGGACCCTAACAATATGCGCACAGCTAACATAGGATGTGTCTGTCCGTCCCTGATGAGCTGTGAAACCAGTAGATAAAATATTCAATAGGCTCCTAGTTTAAACTCTGCAGTGGCAGTAATAAGTCTTGGACAAACAGAGTGTGTGGACGTCTCCTCCTATTTTGGTTCATGTGGGAGGCGAAGGGCAAAGAGCAACAGGTCTGAGATGGAATATAAATCGGAGCGAGTGGTGATGCGAGTACAACTGGTCTGAAACAGCTGAGCCAATCAAAGTGAAGCATGACAACCATATAACTCAACAAGTGAGAGGAAACCAACAAATGGAAATCATTTCATTATTTATAAGGTGGGATTACGTGAACACACAGTACCAGAAATCAATGTCTATGAGGGAGATGGCTGATGGATAGTAGTTAGTAGCACAGTCACAACGACGACAGCAATAAAAAAGGTCATGATGCATCAATGCACTTGTCAAATAAGGTTGAAAATCACTCCCTGCCACTGCAACAAGACAAGGGAATTAAGGGCCTATAAGGACTGTAAGGTACCATAGTCATGACACAGAGGACTTTAAAAAGCTGCAAACAAGATAGCACTTAATGATGAATGTTTAATTGATGAGAAGAGATGTTGAACAAAACGATATAAACATGGAAAAACATTGTAGTGATTTGAAAAGATTGTTCTGTGATTATATGATGTTTTTAAAATCAAAAGATAATGGAAAATGTTCAGGGCTCAGGGTCCAGGAGGCGTACATATCCTTCCACTGTCTCCTCAGAAGGACCCCACAGTGTCAACTAGGGGCAAACTGTCTTAAAAGCATTGAGTTCAGGTTGCACCAGGTCACCAGACGATCTATCTGCCACCTGTAGGTGGACTCATCCCTCTCAGAGATGAGCCCAATAAAGGTGGCGTCACCTGCAAACTGCAGCTGTTTGTGTATAACGAGAAGCGCAGGGGAACTGGTGCTGATGGTCAGTGGGCGCTGTGTTTAGTTAGCTGATAAAAGTTGTCATGTGTGCACATTGTTGACATTTGCTCATTGTTGCCAGCGTGACAACTGACCCCGTCTGTTGTTTTTGCTGTGCATGTTGCCAGTTCCCTCGATTATTAATTGATTTTTGAATTGTTTTTTTTTAATAGTGTGTGTTTACCATATCTGCATTATAGTCATCACTATGCAGTTGGGTCATGTAACTGTGTGTTTGATTTTCAATCATTACTGCATTAGAACTAATGGATAAGGGATTAGACTCTGGTTTCATTTCCTGGATCTCCTTCCACAAAGGGGAATTGGAAAACAGGCACACCTTGAAATGTCGAAACTGAAAATCTGCAAATACTGAGGCTGCTAACACAGTGACTTCAGTCACAGGCTGCTGTAGATATGGGTGAAGATGTACCTATGAACCCTTGCAGCACCGTCACTGCTGCTGTTCACTTACGCATTCAAAGTTTACCAACTGAGTGCGTCAGCTCAAGGTCGCACATCCTTTGGTCTCCAGCGATACACCTGCTAAGTGGGTGGTAGATCAGATGATTTGTTGTGAAGGACGCTGCAGACAGCTACCTGCTTTATTTGATAGATAATAACAAAAAACTATGTGACAAAAGCTTTAATCCACCTGTGAAAATGTTAGTTTAGTATTAATGCTACACATGTCACTAGTGTCAATGTTTGGAAGTTACAGAATGCTGAGCTGCTACCTTTGGTTCCTCTTGACAAGGATCTTTGGCTGCTTATTCACATGAATGTTTCAATATTAACATTGACTGAGGTTAAAATCAAGTTTGTGCACAAATTAGCAAACACCTTAGTCCTTAAATTTAAATATAATATCAACTTATATATATATATATATATTCATTCAGCTTTGCATGGATACAAATGGTAGTGTTAACACGAGTATTGGATTGCCTAATGTGTATGTGTGCGTGGGTGTGTATGTCAGTCAGGTGGGTAAACATGGGCAGTGTTTACCAGCTCTCTGGCACCAGTGTTTGCCAGAGAGCCTGACCAACAAATCCTGGCTCTGAGGCTCATCTCAGTCAGCCATGCGTCTTTCTTGGGTGCACACGTGGACATGGACGCTGTTTGTCTGCCCCAGCTGGATGTGCGTGGGACGAGCAATGGCAGAACCGTAAGTTTACCTGAACTGTCGATAAAACTGACAACAGCGTGTAGCTGCACCGTGAGCTGCATGCCAGATTTCATTTTGGCATTCGCTTCTATTTTTCCTCCATAGCATGTGCTCTAAGTAAGGTGCTGCAGTACTGAGGACACAAGCTATGAGGGTGGACTCTCACTGGGAAACGTAGGCTGAACTTGCACCGCCGTCCCATATAAAGCTAGTTTAGTCACAGCTACTTAAAAACCAGTGGGGCAATTTTGTGGCCAGCTTCTGTGCAAATTCTAACACTTCACATCACCATGAATTTCGCCCTTAGCGCAGACAGGATGGAAAGCAGTGGTAAAATGACATTACTGTCAAAGAGTTGGCATGTCAGATTAGGATGTCAGATGTCGCTGCGATTGTATGTCATGTTCTACGTTAATCCAGTGCCCCTATATGTGTTGGTTAGTACTGAATGCTGCCACATTGTGTCTTAATGGATCTGGGCGGTCGTTTCCACAGCCCAGCCTCGTAAGTGAGTCCCACCAGGATGCTTTCGGTGGTCACAGCGGAGCTGAAAATGTCTGTTAACAATCTCCTTCCTCATAAAAACAGAACCAATCGTCAGATGCAGGCTGCAAGATGTGGCTCCGAGCTCTTGAACAAATCCACATATTTTGATGTTCGCTCTCCTGAAGTTTCATGGTGACAATACACAAATGCACGCATGCAGCTTCTGCTTGAGCTGGTATGTCTGCGATGCTTCCTGCCATAACACATCACATAATGGCCTGCAAGTGAACACAATGCATAACTCAGTACACTGGCCAACAGTAGTTATAGCTTGCAGCTGCTACTTGCTTGTTACTACAACTTACTTATGTTTACTGGTGAATTATTTAACACCAATGACAAACTTAGCAAATACACAGTTACAAGATGACACACACTGCGTTTTTGCACCAACTGACCAACTCACTGTGGGACACCGAGGGAAAGAATACAGCTATACCTATACCTAAAGGCTGCCTTTTTCCTGTCGCCAGAACTGTAGACTTTAAAGATCTTTAATGTACTGTATATGTTTCTACGGCTGCAGACGGTACATGGTCTCCATTCCTGTGGTTCTCGAAGCTGGAGCTGAAACCAAATTGTGTGCAAGTCTCCTGCAGCACAATGAGTCTGTGACCATGACTGTCACTTTGTTTTCCCAAGAGGAGGGTACCACCCTGCTCCAGAGGACATCCAGTGAAGAGTTTCACACCTGCGTTCAGTTTCAGGTCAAGTCTCCTGACAGGCAGTTACTTTTCCCACAGCAAGAGCTCTGTAATCACCCCTAACTCCAATTATGAAATATGTTTCTGTCACAGGCTCCATCGGTGGAGAATGAAGTGGTGCAGAAGTTGGAGGTGGAGGTGCGTGGTGACACATTTTACTCAAAAGAAGTCAGGAAAGTCACGATCAGACACTATGAGCCAATGACATTCGTCCAAACAGATAAACCATTATACCTCCCTGGACAAACAGGTAATGATCAATTTGTAGCTTGTCTGTCAAGTTTACTCTTAGTGGTTAACCTCATCATATATTGTTTACTTGGTTCTGTATTCTGTAAATGGCAGCAATGGCAGCAGTTTCAGGCTTAAAGGTACAATAATGTCAAACCCGTTAATGATGAATGGGTGAATGTGAATGTTTGAGCTTGGGATAAAAAGCTTCACACAGTCTCTTTGCATTTCTCTCAGTGCATTTCAGAGTCATTACATTGGACACTAAGCTAAGACCGGCCAATCAGCTGGTGAGTATTTGACCACCTGTCCTCTTCAAGACCTCGCTACGAAAGCACACTCTTATCGACTCAGTTAGCCACACAGCCGCTTGAGGACTGGACCTGACAGTAGTTACATAATGAAGTAACATCCACTTGGTTGTGGCCTTTACTCCGGACATACATATTTAATCAGCAAACTATAAATAACTTTGTGCAAACCACAGCCCCTTTAGGTAAACCTGCCTGTCCTGAGCTGAAGGTCATCAAATATTTTTGTAGATGCCGTGATGACCCCTAAAAAATAACAGCACGTTTCTGTAGGAGACAATGCAGTTTGAAGGGAAAAGGGTCGTTACAACTGAATTTAAATGAACATGAAGAAAGCTGCATTGAGAACATGAGAAAATGTCTCCATTTGACAGGAAGTGACATGCTTTATGCGCATTTAGCAGAGTAACCTTTTATAGAATCTGCTGTGGGTGTCCATTGTGGGTGTCCAGGATCAGCTAATGAATCCTAATGGATACAAACAACACAACTCACTTATTAACACATCCCATCTGTTTTCTTCCCCCCAGTACAACATCATTGAAGTTGAGGTAAGAACCACACCGCAGCGTTCACTCAGAGCAAAAGAGCACTTTGCAATAATTCAAGTCCATGTGAACGTTGAAGCAGCTCGTGCTCTTTGTAATCATCCCTTCAGTTTCTAATGGGCTTTGTGATACACTTTAAATGTATCAGAAGTTTGTCCAAGTCTACTATAAAACCTCAACATTAAAGTCTTCTAAAGTAGTTTTGCTATGAGCCTCCCTCTTTGTGTTTCCCTGTTCAGCTGCAGTGGAGGGACAGAAAGTTGAAAATTGTCGAGTTTGAAGAAAAAAAAGCTTAACTTGATGTTCACAGAGATCTTTCCGTGGTTAGTGCAGGATGAAAGATTACAGAGGCTAAAACCAGTTTCAGCGTTCATATGGGCTCCTGACAATTGTTTTACAACTGACTGGAAAAATTGCTTAAAAGCTGTTTTAGTGTTTTCACGATGAGCCACAAACGGATTATGGGTATTTATCGGCTGAAGTTGAGTTTTTTCATTATGTGAAACATATGGGGCATTGCAATCCAGCCTAAACAGGACACGTCTTCTTGTTTATTCCTATTTTAACAGGATGCGAAGAGCAACAGGATCGGACAGTGGCTGAACCAAACATCTGATGGTAAAATCCTGCAGCTGTCTTACTCCCTGAACTCCGAGGCCCAAGAAGGAACCTACAACGTTATAGTATCGATTGGTTCTCATAAACTATATCACAGCTTCAAGGTGGAGAAATACGGTGAGTCATGGTTATTTTTCACAGTTCATCCATTCAAATGACTGACAGATGCTGACAACCATATTCCCTCCACAGTTTTACCTAGGTTTGGTGTAAAGATAAATGCACTTGATGAGATGAGTACTGGACAGGAACATATCGAGGCTGAAGTATGCGCAAAGTAAGTAGTCACGAGTCCCGTCAAAACGTGCTTTCAGAGAAATGGCTTTGACTGTTTCAACAAAACTGATAATTCTTTCATTTTCCTCTCAGATATACATACGGACAACCCGTGCCTGGTATCGCTCAACTTAAGATTTGCCGAACAGTGACGAGAAATATTCACCTGTTTTGGACATTACGCCATTCTACCCCAGTTAAACCCGTGTGCCGGAGCAAGACAATGCAGGTCAGTTGCCAAGTGTCACATGTGTCATGATGTCATCTAACATGCCCGGTCCTCATAACTATACTCTTGTGCATATATTTATCAGGCTGTGACAATGTAAAGGTCATCACAGAGCAGAAAACAAAATTGATTTGCATGGAGCTGATTTGAGTGAACTGTTGTCCGTGTCCTGTGGCGTCCTGTGGTGGGCAGCTCTCCAATCAATAGAGAGATAACATGCACCAGTCAGAAAGTAATTTACTCACAGAATCGGGGGTTATTGTACGTAACCAACAACCACTTGGTTTAACCAGTGTTAGAGCATGAGACTTAAGGTGTTTGTCACCCAAATTGCAAGAGAGTTTGCAACCCTGCTGATAAATCTGAAAACACAAATTAATCAAAGTATCAAACTCCTCCATGATTAACTTTGTATTTACTCTGATCCTGACATGGGTGCACAGGTGGTTTATCTTGTCTGTGTGGTCAAGGTCGTAGCTGTTGGCACATTTCACATATCTTACAGTAATGTTAGCTTTGACTTTGGACTTTGTGTCAGACACTGTTGGGTTAGAGGCTACACACTGTGGGTGCTGCAGAGGAGCACAACTCAGGAGAGCACATCTGGATCTGGATCGGTCCACAGGCTGTGTCAGGTCTCATGTTTTAAGTTACAAATGCCCCACATTCTTACATACAACATACAACAGGTTAAAAGTAGGAAATGTGCAAATTGAAGACTTAGTTTTCATTTTAATGCAAAACCAAGATCATCCAGACATAAGACATAAAGACAACCCCAACATGTTTCAGTTGTTTTACTGTTTTCGTTGCTCCTGTCTCCTAAGTTGACACGCCAGATGGTTCGTCACACAGAACCTTTTCCTTAAAAACAGGTGATTGAATGAAGCAACAACCCTAACATCTTCATAAGTCACAGTTGTTTTAAAATGAACTCCTGTTATTAAAGTGGTTTGGCCAAGTGCTTAACTCAAAGCCAGTTTAGATGGAGTCTTGGCTTGCGTGATCTTGCAAAGCAAGCTGCCTTATAAAGTCACCTGTCTCCAGGAATATCACAAACATTTCCAGCTGTCATATCTCTCTCTAATTTAAACTTTATTTAAAATGCACTTTAGACAGACAAGAATGGATGTGCAGCTTTCACCTTCAAGATGTCAACTTTCAAGAGTGTCCGACAACATATCCAGCTGGAAGATAACCTGATCCTCAACGCCCAGGTGAAAGAGAATGGGACGGGTGAGCGTTCAGTTATCCTTAGAAACACAGATATTACACTATTTTATGTGTGGTTCAACACTAATGAATATTTAATATTATAACTTACAGGTATTTCGCACCCACAAGCAAAAACAATAAAGCTTTCTGACATCATTGGAAAGCTGTCCTTCATTGACACGCCCAAGGTTTATGAGCAGGGATCGACTGTGGAGGGAAAAGTAAGTGCACGATGGGTGTGACTTAACACCCGATGCAGCTGCAACCAGCATGCATTCTCAGTGAAACAACTTTGTGTTTCCATCAGATTAAAGCAGTTAACTTCAATGATGCACCCATTCCCAACATGCTGGTATACCTGTCCAAGTCTGGCGCCTGGTCCTCAGACCTGCTACAAAGCCTCACAACTGACCGTGATGGCATCGCCACTTTCTCATTAAACACGGCTAACCTCACCGGGGACATCACACTTAAAGTAAGTGAGTTTATACTGAGCGTATGCTTATAATGGCTGAGGTTTGTGAAGCTACATTTGGTGGTTAAGAAAGCTGCATGGACCAGCACCTTCCAACCCTTACTTCAGTTCTTTATAAACCGTTCATTGGTGCTGACTTAAATTTTACCATTGTGGGGTAAAATAGTGTAGATAATGTCAGATGTTATACGGTTTTGAGTTCTAGTTCTGTCATTTACCTTTTTATGTTAAAAATGTTCTTAATTCTACTTATTTCCAATTTCCCCACCCATCGCCACACTTGGATCTTGTTCTACAGTCCCCCTCTCTCTACACCTTATATACTATACCAGTTCACTTTCTTTGCTGTCTACCAGATTAAGTTGCCTGCTGAATGCACCCAAAGCCTTTTGTTAGAATAAATCTGTTTTTGAACCGCACCAAACTCTGCTCTGGTCTGCAGCATTTGGTTGTTTGTTGTGTTCTTGCTGGAACAAGATGACGTCATGTTAGGAAGAGACGTTCTTTAGCTCCAACCAGCGTGGGAGTTTTTTGGTAGTTGTAGCCTGCAGACACAGTGAAGACCTCCAGTGTTTCTGGTAAAAATGTTTTGCTGCTCCAAGCAAAATAATATAAAAAAAACGTTTTACAATCAGTCACCTGATCTGATTAACAGACCTGCATGCTTTGCCTTCCCAAAACTCACCTGAGCTGTTGGATCAGCAACCCGTTCCGCATTCACCTGATCTACAAAGAAAAACTGCTTGTGAGCAGCTCGACCACTTATAGGAAATGTGAACTGTGCTTCTTCCCTACACTGCAGGCTCACATCACCAAAACACCAGAGCACACATACAGAAGACCCCACTACAAGACTGCAGTTCACACTTTGCTCAGGGTCCGACCACCCTCTCCTCACAGTAGGTCAGTCAGTACCCTGGAGGTGAAGAAGAAGGATAAACCGCTTCCCTGTGACAGAGAAGAGTCCATCTCCATCCATTACACTATCGCTGGACAGAGCCTGGGATCTGTGGATGTGGTTTACTTGGTGAGTCCTGGTTAAAAAGGTTTTGTATAGCAGAGTGACTTTTTCTTTTAATCGTTTTTACCATTTTTGCCTCAGATTTTATCCAAAGGAGCAATTGTCATGCAAGGATTCGGAAAAGTTGATGTGAACCAACAAGGTAGGTAAAGACTGTAGTTTTAATGGTGAGTTTTGCTGCAGACCTGCATTTAGGTCTTGCCAGTTCTGCAGAAACACTCGACTACAAAACACAGCAGACTTTATTAAT
>WARS01002329.1:0-44288 GCA_008933995.1 Datnioides undecimradiatus | reverse complement strand
GACATGCTCTGCCTCTGAGCCACAGCTGCCCCTGAATTTAAGGTCATAGTCTTGCCATATTATTGCAAGGCAGTCACATATAAAAAACCCCAACACTCAGTTCAGCAGTTATGCTTCAGAGAAAACCATGCATACACCTGCTTGACTTGTGTTTGGTGATCCAAAGCAAGCAATTATTAATTATTTACAAGCCGGAGATGCCTAGGAACAATTGTTTATTGAAAACAGTAATGACGAGTGATTCCTGTTGCCAAGTTAAAAGCTGGAAGGGTGTTACTGTGACAAAGGTAAATGGCAGGCTGTCACTGTTTATACATGCTTAAGCCTTTGAATAGATATTTACTAAGCGCTGTCACCATCACTGTCTCTTATTGCCTTACTGAAAGCCGGAGGGCCATCACTATGAAAAATACAAAAAGCAGTAATGCACACTGGGATTAAACTTCTGAATGATTAAGAGCCTCCGCCATCACGTAGTGTAAAGTTGCTTTGTTTGAATGCACATGTTTGACTGGTGTCAGGTGGGTTCTCTGCACTGAATTATTGTTAATAAGAACAAGAGTTGCTCCATGTTTGTTCAATGAGTGTCACTTAACCTCAACGCTAAACACACTGAATTACATCTTGTTCCACTCCTCAAAGCTTTTCATTTAATGTTACATGTGTCTACAGTCTGAAGTTGGCCTTATGCCAACCACAGTTAACTTGCTGCAAGACATATTAATTGGAAACATTGTTTGTTTGTGTTTTGTGAATTATTTTCTCAAAGTAGAGAAATTACACCAATGGGATGAATATAATGCCATATTTTTCAATTAAAATTTAAGACAAAGATTGAAACAAAGTTTTGAACGCTTCACAATGTCAGATCTCTCCAAACATGATTTGGGATTAGAGCTTTCACTTCTTCATGGAAAAAACTGCAGATGCAGCAACTTAACCTTGTAAACGCTGATCTGTTAGCTTGTTGACTTATGTTGGGCAATGCAGGATCTGCTGAAGTATGCCGGGGTCACACTTCATTGCCAGATGTTATAATTATTATAATAATTGTATTGGCAGTTTTGTACTCTGCACCATTTGTGACCGATAATGATAAAAACACCATAATGTACAATAATTATATTGTATATTATAATAATCATAATAATTTTAATTAATTATAATTATATTATAATCAATTGATTTTTTGGTAAAATTGTGAAAATGATGAGGAACGTCATCAGAGTCACTCAAACACTGGCCCCACAGGGACTAACATGAAGCCCATCCGACCATCCGCCATCAGTCCTCAGCTATTCTAACCATCCAACAGCTGCCATCTGACGAGCCCCCGCAGACATACAGAGAGAAGAAACAGTCATAATCTTTTTTAGAATATCAGCCATTTAGACAGGAAGTAGTAGAAAAATATCACTAGCTATTTAGCAAGTAATACAATAATTATTCTTATGTACTAACTGATATTTTATCCCAGCAACATTAACTTCATTTGGAGTCAGAGAAGTCCAGTTTAGCTGTTCAATGAAAGTTGGATGGAAATGAGAGTGAACCAAACAGTAAAGCCGCTGGCTGTGAATCTAAATCAGTGAGCCTAAACCTCTGTAGTGCTGAGAGGGATTGCGCTGGTGCTGATAATTCTCTTTCACTTTTGATGTAGTCATTTTTCCCATCAATGTAACAACATAGTAAAACAGTGAAATATGTTTTTCACTTTTAACCCATGTAGATCAACTTATCATCCATCCCCTCTTGCTCTCCACTAGGGCAACTTGAGCTGCAGAGAATGATTGGGCGTTTCCTTGGATGATTTCGAGTTATTACCAGAATGAAAACTTGCTCAGCTCTCCTTCATCAATGGTTACCGGTTTGATCCACCTTTACTGGGGAAAGTAAAGAAAGTTCCTATTATTATCACGTGTAGGGTACAGTATTATTTAGAGCAAACCCCTGTATACACCATGGCTCACTGCTTGTTCCACATTGACAAAGTCACAATAATGATGTTTGCAGCAAGCACTTCCACTGCCAGCCAATGTCAATACAAGGAGCTGAGCACACCATCACTTGCACCAAACCACAAGTACCACAGACCGCTACAGAGAAAACTTTAACAGAGGAGAATGGCAAGTCCATAATTCCATAATTTCACGCAGGCTTGTTTCTAAAGGAAAGACTAGGCAAAGTGGCAAAGATCACAAGATGTAAACATGTTTCTTTTTTCAAAAGAAATAAACATGCATGAATGATTATTCCTTTTCTGATTCAACTTTTATGATTCAAATCAGTATCAACAACAACATAAACAATGATCTGGCCACACTTTTAACCATCTTTTGTGATATTTACCTTCACCACAGTCTGCAGGATTCAGAGCGTATAACCTGCTACTGGCTGGAGGTTCTTTGCATGATGTACAACACAATAACTGCAATCAGTCGTGAAAACATCGCTTTAGGAGGTTTGAATCCCAATAGCACTGTGGCCCCTGGGATGACGATGTTGGCTGGTTAGTCCACAACTTTGTAACTCATTGTAACAAACAGTCAGTTGCCTTTTAAAAACATGATTACTGTAATCATCATTATTTACTATTGAAGCAAATATGGGATATTTGTTTACTGCGTGTGATCAAACTGAGTGAAAAACCAGCTGCAAAACAAAATACACACATTCACACATCTTATAAAACATATAAGGTGTGAGATTTAAGATTAGATGTAGTTATTATATCTGTATTAAAGGATCGGTTTGTAAGATTTATCTGGCTTATAGACTGCTACTAGCTTAATGGTGTGTGTGTGTGTGTTTGTGGGGGTCACATATGATATGTGGTACCTCTGTGATATATGACAATCCTGTTGACTGCTATAGAATGCTACAACTATTCTGTTGACTTACCAACTGTTGTGAACACAGTGCAGCAGAAAAACATTGATCCAAAAAAAGTCCATCTGTCAGGTCTCTGGAGCCATATGGACTTGAACCCATGTCGTATCTGAATCTCCACTTCCTTCACTAAATCTTGTTGTGTGCAGGAGGCGTTATCTGAAGGTAAAGAAAAAAAATCTTAGTGCGGGGCAAATGAACAAACTGTGGACTAATAGCTGGAGTTATGATCACAACTAATTATGGTGTCAAATTAATACGCGTGCCTGCATCCACATTAAACGATCAAGATAAGGATGGAGAAATATGTGGATAGACATGATTCCATAAAGTTTAGCTGCACGCCGATTTTAGATATTAATATGTCGTTGTGGCCACTTACCGCTGGAGTTCTGGACGGTGGTGACAATCTGACTCAGGAAGTCACTGTAATCCTGCGGGATATTGGATGCGTCCCCTCCTTCGATGTGCTGGAACATGAGCGCACCCAGCGCTGCGTACGCCACCAGAGACAGACACAGCAGAAGGTGAGGGAAGAGCCTCCAGAAACGGGCAGCGCATTTCCTGGACTCGGTCTTTGCGCTAATCCCTCTTTTCAAAGCAACTGACATGTTTTGCTTCACCTTCCGCCGCAAACTACTGTGCAGTCCTTGTGGAGAGAGCGCCTGTGGGAACCTTCCACTTTGCTGTACGCTCTAGGAGTGCCGAACGAAGTAAACACACCACATCATCCACGCACGCACTACAAACACTGCGATGAAGTCTCTGGGGAGATCTGCTACTGACTCCAGTCTATTAGACTACTAGATTGCCCCCGCTGCTTGCTGAGTGCCTGGGGTCCATGGAGCCTGACAGACGCTCCCTCTCTTTAGATTAACGTGACGTTGCATTGCAGCCCTCCAAAGACAGGATTTGTCTTGTTAATGTTGAATTGGAAAAGAGCTGTAGCCCGGGGAGTGAGGTCATAGAGGTGCACAATGAGAATCAGTACTTGGAAATATTATCATCATATTTCACACTGCAGCTGTGACCAGTTCCAGTTTATTATTACTTTTGCAGGCCTCTTTTTAATAATAAACAAGCAAAAAAGGGATTGTTTTAACCTTGAACAATTTCTTTTCATAAATTTCCACGGAACATCTGAAAAATACCATCATCTGTCACTGGAGTAATAAGTTTAACAGTTCCCTCTGAAATGTAGTAGAAACATAAAGTAGCATCATTGTCAAATGGAAATACTCACAGATTTATCAAAATTATATTTAAGTAAAGTAGTCGTACATTTAAATAAATGTACACTGTAAGAAGCGATTTTGGTGAATGGTAAATATAATCTATGCAAACCGTATAAAATTTACTCGATTATTGTAGTCAGCCAAGGAATTATAAAGTAATGGGTACATTTTACACATACTACCTATTCGTTAACAGTAACAACTGTTACATGGAAAAATAGGGTAAAATATACCCTAAAGCCGTGAGTCCTGTGCTCCAAATTGCGCATGCGTCAGACCGCGGTTTTTGAGCAAGCGGGTCAGGGAGCTCTTGGACTGCCATTTTCCTCTCGCTCCGGCTGCCGTCGAACCGCAGAAGTGAAGGTAAGCTATCTACATAGGGCTATTGCTGTGTATAATGCGAATGCAAATGGTAATTTATGAAATGATGAAATATTCCACTTCACTTGTATTCGGCGTGAGTCTGTGTTACGTGCCATTACTTGAAACGAAAGTTTGAATCTGTCCCTGGCGGCACCATGGCTGTTTTACCGTCCGGACAAATCGCTGCATGGAGAAACAAACAGAACTGATCCCAATATAAAACGTAGAACTGCCGGTAAGTAGGGTTTGCAATGAAATGTGTTCGCGGTGTGGTTTTTACAAGATTAGTCAGCATGCATGACCGTGTCTGCTGGTTTTAAGGTTAGGAACTAGTCAACGCCGGCTTTTTCTAATGTTATTGAATGGGCGGAGGTTTGAATAGGCAATACACAGACTGTAAAGGGGACAGTTCAGCTTTTTTTAAGTGTGGTTGTATGGTAAGGTATAAATGGCCATTAAGTATAATATGTGCAGTAGAAAGGTCTCTGCTCTCTCCCACTGAGAGACACCGGGGCGCATCACGCTGCACCGAGACACACTGTTGTCACTGTTGTCAATGAGGGACAATTAATCAGTGTGTTTTTCAGTGTATTTATGATGCACCAGTTCAAGAGTAGGCTACGATATAAAGCAAACATTTACAATGCATCAGCTGCTCGGAAAAAACACCAACATGTCGCCAACATCTGAAATGCCTCACACGTGTATTTGTTTACCTGTTAGCTCCGTTAGCATGGCTGCTAGAGTCGGTCTCTGCAGCGGTCCGTTTATAAACAAAATGATCCGCGCTACAAATTACCTGCATACAGGGAGCTCTTGTGTAATGCGTAGGCGTGTCTCTGTTGTTAAAGTTTAGCGTTACTTCTCAGAGTTTCAATTTTACAATCGGGACTCTATGGACTCATGTAAACAGAGACGTTCTAAATGTAAACATGACGTACGGCACGGCTTTTCCGGTCAGTCGTCATGGAAACATGACTCTTAGCCAGCGGTGCTGGGTTTGGACCAGAGTGAAAACAAACATGCTGTAAAATGCACAAAGTATCACTGTATCCCGCCAGTATGTGTGAAAACACCCACTGTGGCTGCACTTAAGTTTTTAAAGGAATTATGGGGTCAAGTAAAACATTTTAGAATTTATTTTATTTCATATTGGGTATTGTTGGAATGTCAGTGTTTAATAAATGTTTTCATAATTTTGTAATTTATTCTATGAAGCATTAATATTAATTTATGCAATTCCAATGCCTTTATTTTAGTGAGGTAAGTACACAGTCTGTTATTTCTGTATAACAGACCCTTGTCAAGTATAACAGACAGACAGACCGCTCTGATCAGAGGAGCACAGAGAAACTATGCAGGATATTTACCTTATGTTTAATTTGTACCTTCATTAAAGAGCTTCAGACTTATTGTGATGTTAGATAAATGACTTGTAACTTGTTAGTTGTTACAGGGAGAGTGGAGGCTTGATTCCATATCATGGCTTAAAACCAAACCTGCATGATCAGAGCCTTGGACCCGGTGTCACAGCTCTCTTCTCTGTGGCACCGCAAGTCCGCGCCCTGTAAAGCATAATCTCTTGTTTATGAGGTTGTTATGGAGAAATAAACCCAGACCTCTGAACTATACATAATCCCTTATATATTTGTCTTCCCAGGTACATGTCTGATCATTTCTCTTGTGTAATATATTTTTTTGTTCTTATTTCTGTTGCAGGCAGAGTCTGTGTATGTGGACCCTCACTATTTGCCCTCTCTTCTGCCCTCTCTTCAGGTCCTCTCGTCTGTCCTACACAAGCAGAGACTCACCGATAGACCACTGTGTTACCAGTTCTGGGGCTGACCCACCCACCCAATCACTGTTCTTCATCAACACCCAAACAACCAGGACGATCTGGATGTCCTAAAACAGGAAGATATGTTTTATTGTCCAGAAACAACATTTGAAGCTGTTACGTTTAGTGAGTTATAAAACTGTGTGAAGCTGTTGTATTACACTTTACTCTGTGTTTTTTTGTGACGATTTTATGGATTAAAAACATTGAGATGATAACCATCTGAAAGTCTTTTTGGGGGGTAAATCTTACCTTATCTGAATAAGTAATGGTTACTAACTGATATTAATTAACTTTTATTAGTAATTATCAGGTATTACCTACTAGCAATTAAGAGATAATTTTACCCAATTTTATTGAGTAAGTAGCTGTTGAATATATACATAAATGTGAGATAAATTTAACCCAATTTATGTAAGTATTTCATAGCTTTTTATTTCAGTTATTTTATACTCAATATAAGGAATTAAATCTACCCAAAAAAAGTCGATGCAAATTGTTACCTCAGATTTATTGGGTAAATTCTATAGGTTACTTATTACAGTGTACTTGGCATTACTATTAATAGCCTTAAAGGAGCATGCTCCACTCCACTCTTTTGGAAATCCCAGTTACTGCAAGAGCGATTACGCCACTTTGTCTCTATGGACAAATGGTCTTGTTGGTCTTGTCTATCAAGCTCCAGGGGCAACAGGTGCTGCAGGATTCTATATTTAGTGAACCATGTGAAGGCCAATTGTAGGTCAGAGCCAGAAAACAACTGGGCCCATTTTCTGTAAATGCCTTGAGACTATTAAACATGCCTGGCCATCATATTTGTCATGCTACTACTTTTAACATGTAACTGTCAGTAGGTTACTTTGCCTTGTTTACTGTTGCACTGAGCCCATCAAATGTTCATTGGTAGGAGGAATCCCACTGAATTTCTGTACTAAAGACAATGCATTATGAGAGTAATGATGTTTTCCAAAGGGTGGAAGAGACACTTTGTCATCAAGAGGGTGAGATCTAATACAGCAATACCACAGGCAGCCACAATAATAACCATAATTGAACCAGCACTTCTTTGATTTATGACAGGGCTGGTGTGTGAAATCATATTAATGTTGACCCACTGATTTTAATTTAATTGTGTCTACACTTTGATCAATCAAAGTTCAATTAAGGAAGCCACTGAAAGAAAAGCAGGAAATTAGCCCTGAAGGAGAACAACATGCTGATTGGGCCGTGGAGTACATGACCTTTATTATTCAGGACAGTTGCAGTGTGACAGGACATAAAATGCTTGTATCTTGTATGTATTAGTCAGCATTCCAAACCTAAAAATGATGTAGTTTTATCTTTACAAGATAAAAAAAAAAAGTATAGACAAATGCATTAAAAAGATCACATCTGTTTATTTTCTGGAAGTTTGCTCCAGAAGAGAGGACTGGCACATTCACATACAGTTTGTGTTTTGGTTCTTACACATTAAATGCCTTATAGATATGCAAAAGAATTTTAAGCTGATGTCTGTAGGGGAAGCCAGTGCAGAGAGTATCCTGGATCACCTGCAGTGACCCAGTGGCTTTTTTAAAGAAACTTGTAAAGCCACTTTTACAGTAGTCAAGTCTCCTGAAAATAGATGCATGACCCCTTAAATGTTATACTTGGACACGAATTCTTGAATTGTTTACATATCTTTGAGGTGACAGTAGATGATTTAGTAGTAGGCCTTGATGTGTCTGTTCATGGTTTGGCCAGAATCCTTTGTTACACCTATATACTGTATATTCCCTGGTTTATAGTATCCAGTGAGATGGATTCTAGGTGTGCAGTGATAGTAAATCTTTCATTTTCATTATATTTAGCTACAAAAACTTGTGGTCCATTGGTATTTAATTTGTTCAATGCACAGGAGAAGCTTATGAATGTCTTGACTTCTGCTGTGACTAACTGTAAGCCTGTTTTAGTAAAGTGCATCTAACTTGTTCTGGTACATCAACCTTTCCACACACTTAAAATCCCTGAGTCTTTCACATATGATTGAGACTGAATCAGTGTCATCATGGTGCCCATATTAACAGGATGAATTAGACTTTGCCATAGTACAACTGATGGGCTTGACCTCAGGAGAAAAAGTCTGAGGCTACAGAGAATCAGCTGAGATCAGGTCGGAAAGGTTAGAGGATCAATAAAGCTATTCTGACTTTTGGTCATAAAATTGATTGAATGATTGAAACAGAGGTGTTTACATTTTGATGGTACTGTAATGACAGGGTGCACAGGTTGATTAAGTGGGATAATAAGAACATTTGATCATAAAGTCACATGCTATTAATCATTTAGTATTAAATTAGATCTAGTTGATGCAATCGCTTCCACTATTATACTTCTTAATATTCCTAAATGAGCTGAATGCTTGCTTTGATGTTTTAAGATATCGAATGTTGATGATAAAACCTCTTGTGTGGTTTGGAGGAGGTGTTCTTAATTATGACCATAATTGGTGAAAGGCTATAGTACAGCATAGTGAGTGTCCGGGGAATGTTGGCTTATTTCTAAAATGCACCACTTGAAAAGCTCCTATGTCTGCTCAGCATCAGTGCAGGAAACATTTTGGCTGGCATTCTGGTTAAAATAAACACCCATTAGAAAGTCGCAGTGTTCTGGCCGCCGCTCAATGCATTAACAGCAACACCATACCAAGCAAACAGTCAGAGAAGAAACACAGCGATGTTGTCCGTGACCCTGGACACCATGTTCTACACAAAGCTTTTAAAGGGAAACTAAGTCAGCTGTGTTAGTGTTAAGATGAGGTATTGTGAGATGAACTTGGAGGAAATCTTTCTTAGGCCTGCTGAATCACTGTTGACTGTATTTATATTTCAAATAACACACCACAACAGTTTCAGTATGACACGTGGATGGTAGTGAAAGCTATGTGCTGGTGGTACTTGTCATATTACAGTATTAATGCATGGGTGGTGACCCTTTTCACCAGCAATCATTTATTTGAAGTTGCATTTTTAAAACACTCACATTATGTGAACTTACGTTTTGTACTTTACAATAAGTTTTCAGCATAGTTTACGGAGGAAGTTTCAAGGAAAAATGTAATTATACACTAAGATTCTGATCAATCACAGTTGAACACAGAGGGCACTGAGACCACATGCTTTTACACCCTCTAAAGCCATTAACACAATCTAATTCCAACTCTTAAGGCGGTGCCTTCCCAGCTGTTAGCAAGACACTTTCCAATGATAATGTTCTCTTCCTTTTACCACACAAAGCCCATGTTTTCAATGCAAGAGCCAGTGGGATCTGTGCCAGACTATGTGACGTGGAATTAATCTTAGTCACAAACTTTGTTCTTTTATAGTCAGTGTCTTCTGTCCCAGATTACTAAACCTCTAAATGAATGCAGGAGTCTAATGTTTGGGAAGCGTTTAAAAATAAGCCTTCCCTGAAATCCACTCTTTATGCAAGAATCTGCACAATGTAAACATAACTGAAGCGTCCATTGGTTCAATCCACAATGAGTCAGACCTCCGGCAGCTGGTTCTGCACTGTAATAAAGATCCCCAGGAGCGATGAAATAGTATTTTCCAACAGGTGTACAGGGGAGGACAACAGCATAGTTTTAATGTAGAGATTTATTGATTATATTTCACATGCCCATATTGGAAGAAGCTAAATTGTAAAAAGCTAAAAATATACATATGACTTAAGCATGTTAGTTGTGTGGGAGTTATGAGGCACAGGTTTAGTTCAAACTGCATTTTTCTAACTGTGATGATTTCATGGAAAGAATAGACAGGACAAAATCTTTCATGCATTACTGAGATCTTCAGTTTATTTCAATGATATATACTTGAAAACATTATATAAAGCATTGCTGAATGCGGTACATTAAACCTCACTAGGAACCCTTAAGATAAAACAAGTTTCCAGTACGCTGAAGCAGATTTTAGGCTTTTGGGACCTTTGTGAAACTGAAGGGATGGTGGTGGAGGAACGGCATAATAAATGCTCTCCAGATCATGTCATTGCGTCTTGTCCGTCATAAGCACTTTCAAAGCATTTTCATGTAAACCAAAAATCAATTCATCATTACATCCAGATCAGGGAGAATCCTATGCTACACAAAGCTCACTACCCCCTTATAATGTGGTAAATGTACCTCTTGGATAACATAACTTATCTGGGCTCTACTGCATGAGGAAATAAGCCATTGTGGCCATTCACCATCCAACTCAGACCATGAGAGGAATCCATCTTTGATTCAGATTCAAACCTATTGTATGATATATTGTGTGATAAAAGCTTGAATGTGATTAAAATTCTAATTTTCCATGAATCCAATCTTATAATAATGGACAGTATGAAAAACAGTTAAAGCGATTTAAACTTCCATGGGCCACCTCCATGATTAAAAACAAAAACAGGAGAAATACTGTTGAGAAAACAATCTCACCACAAGGTCCATGTAGTGTTTTCTTGGAGTCTTTTAGTCATATCACATGATCTTCATCAGTAAGAAGTTTGTGTAGCCTTGTGAAATTTCAGATGTTTACCATTGTTTCTGAGCACTTCAGGAGGGGCTAAGACTGAAAGTTCACAGAGATGAACCCGACTTTTAAGATTAAAATTAGTTGAATTTTATGATATCTGTTTTTTTTTCATTTGGTTCATTCAAAACACATTCAAAACAGATTCAAAACAAACTTGGAACTCTGGGAGAAATATGCAGCAAAACCAATTCAGCCCATTATGCTCAACACAATACATATATACTCAATACATAGTACTATAACATGAGAACCCATCTTAGCAACAGGACAATAATAGCATGATCCAATCATAATATCTGCCAATACCAGCCAAAACAAAATCATCCTAACTCTTAGATGACCGTAAGACTCTTTTATTCTAACACAGTGGTTTATAGCATAGCTAGTAAATATCTTATGCAAATATACACCTAAAGGCATATTAAGCTTACTACCAATTATAGTAGCTTTGTGTCAACTATAGTAGAGGTTTGCTAATTACCACAAGTGAGTTTAAACGGCAACATAATGGATATAGTTTATGTTTCTTTTATGTTGGATGCTTTCATCTCCAGGGCTTTGCGCACAACTTCAAGGATACTCTCCTTGTTGTTTATAATGTTGTAATTGGTCAAATCCACCAGAGCCTCGAAATCCTTTTTTGAATAGGTCATGTTCTGTGTGGTGTATGGAGAGCTGCTGCTGTTTACGTCTATCCCTCCAGCTTTTAGTTCTTCCTCAGTCAGTCGCTTCACACCTGTAAAGTTATATGACAGTTGTACAATTGGTCACCTGGCATTCCATACAGTAATACAATATAAAACTATGAGTTTTTACATAACATAGCAAAAATCAGCATCATCTACTCTCAAAACGATGCAGAACTAGTTGATACTTTTGTTACTTTCAGGCTGGATTACTGCAACTCCTTATTATCAGGCTGGTCCAGTAAGTCTCTAAAGACTCTCCATCTGATCTAGAATGCTGCAGCTTGCATACTTACAAGAACCCTGTTCCGTAACTTTCAACTTGACCTGACTAATTTGAATAAGAAGAAACATGATGACCACTATTCTTCTTATCTTAATACTGCTAGAATAATAAAGTCAACACTGTTGCAGTAAAATTAAGACACTTAAAATAAGCTCACCAGGACGTTTGAATTGTTTGTACGTGTCATTGACAAGTGGGAAATGAACTACTATCGGGGCTTTAGGATTCTCCTTATCCTCAAAGATGTAGACCTCCTTGTGAGGCTCCTTTTCCAAACTGGCAAAATCAGCCTGGGGAAAGGGGATGCCACGGTCTTTACAGTAAGTTTCTGTCCTCTGTAGAACCTGACAGATTAAGCATGATCATAGAGAGTAATATTAATTGATTGATGGAATGCATTTATCAATGCAATCATTTGGTTTCTTCCCAAATATGCTCCACCTGCTTCTACTTACGTCCAAGATGTGAACTGGGTCCCAAGAGTAACTGAGAGATATGATAACATCAACGTCTCTCTCTGGCCTCAGGACAGGCACACAGCCAATATTGATGGCATGACCAGAATCAACCAGGCGCAAGGTGGAGTCACTGGGTGTCAGCTGGTTTGGGAAGGCATCTGGATGTGCTTCTGGATACAGTCCAGAGAAGATATAACAAATAAATCTTCAGCCAGTTGCAATTTGACACACAAAGCAGCACAAAGCAGCACAAAGAGCTGTTAAAATTCAATATGTGTAGCAGACCTATGTTTTTTGCAGCGTGTCACTGGCTGCATGATTGTGTGTCTGGCTGTGAGTTCTATCAAAGTGCTATATGATGCGCTATCACAGAGTTCTACAGCTTTACCAAGCTACACCTTGGTATAGAAGAGATGCAGAGTTAACACTGTTGAGACTACGCTTAATACTAAGGAAATTACAGCATATTCATTCATCACAGTTAGAGCACTCTGTTTCCTAATTCAAAAGAACAAGTGTACTAAAATAAGTTTTTGGCCAAGTCCAACAGTTCCACAGCTGCAGCTCCTGTGTGTTAATGCTAATACTATATTTGTTCATTCAGTGGAGTATATGCAGTGCATTCTTAATGCAGCTGCTCTGGCAAAATGACTCTCTGGCTTGATCGTAACTCAAAGAATATGCAAATCTTAATCTGTTACTGATGAGCAGCACTATATCACACCTCTGCCAACAATGAACATTAATGGTACTTGGCCTAGAAACCATAAACAGTGAATATCAGCTTTAGCAATGGGGGCTCTGCAAACCTCACATGAAGTTTCTGAGTACTGGGGCACATAGTAGTAAGTAAGTTGTTCAGCCCTGCAGTCCTACCATCAGAGACATCTCTAAAAAATTATGAGCATCAGCTGGAAAGACAAATGCATGAACAAATCACTGTCCTAGAATAAGGGTCATTTAACAAAAACTGGGTAATCCTCAAATGATCGTGCTAATTTGACTTCAGTGACCTTTAATGCAGTGAAGCTATAGGCTCATTATGGCTCAGTAAGGCTTTTGAAATAAGGAGGAAAATTTACTGTAAAAGCAGCAGATCAGTAACAGATTGGGAGGACCTACCTTTCCAGGCAACAAAGTTGCTATTGTTATTGTAGTCACAGTGGAGGAATAGACCACGCATGAAATTGTACATTTCAGCAATGACCGGGCGATTTTTGAAGAAAGAAGTCATGATGCTGGTGACATCGGTGATAGGATTAATGAGGTATGTATCCAGAGTTGATGGTTCAGTGTCAACCTCTGTCAAAAGAACACATCTCAGTAATACATACATGTCATTTAGCATGTGAGGTAAATAATTGTAATTACTTAAGAAAATGCTCCTGATGATTAGAGTGAAATTGCATAAAATGACCAAAACCAACAATACATCGATTTTACTAACAAGTGTTGTGTAGCCAAAGTCTTGTACGTCTTGCATCTATGTGCCATAGACCTCAGGTGATGAATGAGAAACACCATGCAGACATATGTTCCTTCATCATGATGAACAAGAACACTGTAGTTTAACTTGTGCTCATACCACATACAATGTCTGGGTGTTCACTCCTGTATGAGCCAACTTCAAAAAGCAAAACCTGTCGCTCATTTAAATTTGGCTGCCACCCCCTTTAAATTTGTTACCTTGAGCAGCAATACACTGCTTCAGGTGGTCCAGACTTTAATTACTCAATGGAAGTCCCCTTATGTGCAAAGAAGCTTTTGTGATGAGGGACCTTTAGACTTTCTCCACTGTGTCAAAGCGGCGAGTCTCAGCTTAAATTTAATTTTGGAGATAAAGAAGAAGTATCTCTTGTGAAACAAGTAGTGAGTAGGGCGAATGGGTAGTGATAAGCGTGTTGTTGTGGCCAAAACACCCCTTGAGTTTTCAATGCACTCTGTGCCCACTTTGTGCAATGATAGACATCCAAACCACCACTACACACAATTCTGGTCATGTGAGCCAAATTACCTTCCTTAGATGTCTCAGAGCAGTGCAGTAGAGCTCTCTGCTGAGAGTGTCACCCTGGGAATGAATTCCCTGGACCATTGCACAAATTCCACATAAATAGTAACAATGTGCAAATGCACACAGGCAGCATTGCAGATGTGCAAGTGGTATTAGCCTGTATCTCTCAAAATGCATAACAGTTCTGGCTAACAAAACAAAATTTTCGAGCCTTTTTAAAGATCAATGTATAGATTTGTGAACTACTTCTGAAAATTTCCTTAACTGGTCAGAACCAACTGCCTTGACACTGGATGTCATGGACAGCGTAATGGAATAACACATTGTTGGATTTGGTCTTTTAATAGGATTTGTTTTCATGAGAATTATGACAGCACTGGTCTTATTCTTTCATTTATGGAATTATTTTCCTGCATTATAAAATCAAGTAGGCGTACCTATATTGCTGACATCTGGTCCAAGCCAGGGGCTCCAAGAAGGCTTGAACCCAGTAGCAACAGTCCACAGCTGAGTCAAGTTGATCGAAAAGACGCTGCTCCATATTCCTGATGGAAAAATAAGAACATTACTTTACATTATCATTGTAATATTTTGACATTGCAACAGAAACGGTAGCCTTACCCATCAGATAAGGGATGCGTACTTCTGGAAGTTTCTTGATGAGATGACCAAGGAAGAACTCACTCCCGAAGTTTTCAGTTTCAACAAATGCCCCATACTTCTGGATGCCTACCTCATATGGAGTGAACTCACACCACTCTGTCAAGAAAATTTGTCATTCTTTTTTCATATAAAAATATCTCATTTATTTTTGGTGTTTATGTGTCCTAAATCTTTAATTCACCCAGGCCCTGCTGAATATTGCCAGCGCAACATCATGATATATATATGTCATAGCATTCATTTTAGCTCTGTGTGATCAAACCTGAAGCTGTGTTAATCCAGTCATCAACCTTTCTATTTTCATATGTTGTATATATCCTTGGATTTCAATCACCTTGCACAAAATATGTTCAGGATTACATCGCTCTTCTTCCACTACAACAGTAATTAAAGTACAGATAAAAATGTCTTCTAGGATCTTTACCTGCTTCAGATTCACAGCCCTCTAATCCATCCTTCATATTGACAGCAGTATATATGGGTAAAGGGTTTTGGCCTTTATTCACTGCTCTCTTCTGCTCAGACAGGGTATTGGTGACTTTCTGTGATTTCAAACACATATAGTAAATTGTTTTTGAAAAAAAAAACCCCACTAGTATTGTGTTGTATTGTATTTGCACCCTAATTTAAAATTTCAAAGTAATATTTAAGTTTAAGTGACAACAGAAAGTGTTGCACTTACTTTTCCAAACACAATATGCTCAAGGATCAGGCCCGCCATATCAATGAGTGATACAATGTAGCCTTCGTCTCCTTTCTTGGCCATTTCTTCACTGTAATACTGCAGTTTCTCAGGAGAGAAGACACTCAGGACACTTTTGGTCATCTGTTCTTTTGCTGCTGAGATGATGGGGTCTAGGTCTTGCTGTGACCAGTTAGTTTCCTGATACAGTGTAGACATTGTCCTATTCACATGGGTAAAAACAGCAGTCAAAAGCATAACAATGTCAAAAATAGTTCAAACAACCAGGTGAACTTATACTTACTTAGACAGTGCACAAGAAGTCAGGTCAGGGTCTGAACTATGTTTTAAGTGTGAATTCCAGACAGGAAAAGTATAAAATTGTAATTGTTATGTTATGTTCTAGGGGCGGGTGTAGCTCAGAGGTAGAGCAGGTTGTCCACCCATCAAAGGATTGGCAGTGTGATAGCCAGCTCCTCTGCACTGCATGCTGAAATGTCCTTAATCGAGACAGTGAACCTGGAACTGCTCCCAATGCTGTGCCATCAGTGTGTGCATGAGGGTAGGAGTGTATTAGGTTCTGTTCTGATTTGCTACTGCCTTCAGTGTATGAATGGGTGAATGTTGACATGTAGTGTGAAAGCACTTTGAGTGGTCAGACGACTAGAAAAGCGCTCTTTACAGTCCATTTACCTTATATCACGCATGCTTTTAAAGAATCTTGTGACTTAATTAATCCTATGACTTCTCTCTCTCTTTGTGCCTTGTTTTTGTTCTTTGCATATCTTACCACATGACTGAAAGACTGACCCCTCTGTGCTTGTCAGTGGACCCTGTCTGCATGTCATCAGATGACTGAGACAGAAACAGGTAATTACTGGACGATGTGCTCAACTTCCAAAGCGGCCAATAAGCCTAAATTTGCTGTGTCAACTTATCTCTCATACTAGATTCATAGTCAAACTCCTAACTGAAAAAGAACTGGCTGGTGATATCATGTCTCAGGGAGGTTCCACAGATATGTAAACTCAGTCCCAACATTTGGAGTTAGCCTCACTTCAGGTTACTGTCATACACTTGTTAGTGTGCTTTCATGTTGAGCCATTGTAAGGTGGCTTTTTTTCACTTTGTTGTTGCGATTCTTTGCCACAGTTTCTTTTTCGTTGGTGCGTCTGGCCCAAGGACACAGCCATGTGTCAGACAAGTGAGGTGAATCAGAAAGTACACATATTCCTTTTTAGAATTAATAAAGCAGTTCCAGGATGGCCTGCTGAACAGATCTGCAACAGCCTTAATACTGTATTAGCCACAAGTGAACTGCTTCTTACTTCCTGTTTTGGAGAGGGTTGTGCCTCTGTGTGCTTGTCCAGACCCCACCTGTGTCATTATCATCATGAATCTGTTGGTGTTGTGTCCAGTAGACATAACGTCCAACAACTGACAACAGTTGACCCTGTGTCAGTTTAAATATCAGTTGTTTTCAAAGACAATTTCATTTTTAAGACATTTGTGACAACACTGTGCACATTCACTACTCAGCTAGTTCACTAACCATGTAGATCCAGAAACACCAGTGATGTATGTGACAGCATCTAGGACTCCTATATCTTTCAAGCCCTTCAGACTACCAAAAAGACCTGTCATTGCTCTGGCCCCACCCCCTGAAGCCACAATTGCGATGTTCGGCACCTGAGCAGAGGACAGAGAGGTATGGTTATAGGATCGCTGTACAATGATGAAGTGCTCCTTTAAAGCAAACAGTAACGTTGGCATGCCAACAAATTCTAAATGGTCATCATGTTAATATTTAGAAAGTAATGTTTTATAAATATCATTATTATGTTAGTTTAGCATTATAGAATGAATACATCAGGAATACATCAGCAGAAAACACATCGGAAACACATCACAAAGTATTGATTACAATTTCAACCTTGTGAAAGATGAAAATAAAAATGTGTGGTAGGGGAATGGATGAATGTAGAAGGCAAATGAATGCTTTAACTAATGTGGTTAAAGAGTTTTACTCTACCGTTTGAGTTTGAGGTTGAGAGTCCAGGGCTAAAAGCTTCTTCAAAGCCTGTGCCACCACAGCTTTCCTCTTCTTCAGAAACTCCTTCTCCTGAGGTGGGATGTCAAAGTCCAGACGAACTGCAAGGTATTCCTCTTCGCTGTGGGTACCAAGGTAAAAACCGACACAAAGACAAGTAGCTTAGTTTTACTAACTTCTTCTGGTTCAAAGTGGTCATGTTTGGTGGACCCCTGACCACCTACTGTATGTATATTAGATATGGTCTGATGGATGCCCATGTCCATGAGCTTTTTGGCCTGGGGCTGTGATAATTTAACCAAGGTCCCCCCATTCCAGTGAAAGAAAATCTTAATGCTAAATCATATAATGACTTTTTGTGTTTGGGTTGGCCCCTTCCACATAAACCCAGCTCTCTATATAAATGGTTTTCCAGTTAGGTGTCAAAAAACTTGCCTGACCTGCAAAGAGCAATGACCTCAACCCCAACCAACTGGTATATTCACTAAGTGGGTACTGTCTTTCTTGTTAAGCCCCTTGAGGCAAATTTGAGACATTGGGCTAAATAAACACACTTTACTTGAGCTAAAGTGACTAATGCTCTTGTAGAAGAAAGTTCCTACAGCCCAGTTCTGAATTCTGGTGGACTGCCACTGCAGTAGAGTGAAGCACCAAATTAATGCTTAATGTTTTTATGAATGAGGCGCTCATCAGTCACATTAACTTAATATTTGGGTGTCCACATACTGCTCAACATATTGTGCACTAAAAGTGGGAAGCACCTTACCTTTCATTTGTTTCCACATCTAAATCCACTGTGTCCTGTGATGGAAAAATACCACATAGCTCTAAAACAAACACCTTTAAATCTTCAGCCCTACGAGTTTTAGTACAGTGGTAAACTACTTATTTATTAAATATGATTCATAATTAATGTAACTGATTAATATAACTGAAGAAGATAACTTGGGTTTTGGAAGGACAAGTGCTTCAAATGCTTTCAAGTTAAGATCATATGTGACATAAGTGAGGGAATCAAAATCTTGGGCTAAGCTAAGCCTTCCACTTGTGTTCAACTGGTAAAAACGAAGCACCAGTTAATCTAGCACAACAAAAACAGTTGTGTTCTCTCTAGTCCTTACCTGATTAATAACAAGGGACACTTTGCCAGCATGTTTGGCTGGTAGTGGCAAGAGATGTGTAGAGCTTTCCATTGGAGCAACAGCAGCAGATATACCATCAGAAGGCTGACAGGCAAAGACAGAAACAACATGATTTGTTTTCTAATCTTTTTATAGTCTTGACTTTTTATAAACAAGGACTACATTAGTTTGTGGCAGTTATTGTGGGTGGATTCTAAAATATAAGAAAGGCTTAAAATTCAATTCCTTCTATCCTGTGGATAGCGGAAAAGTGAAATTAATTAGAGCCACACCTTACTGATAAAATATTTGACATTTGTTCATTAAAGGTAACACTAATAGTGAAAACTCACTGCCACTCCCAGTTCTGTCTCCAAGTCTCTGTTGATGTAGAATCGCAGTTTTGGGACTTCCTTTGCATTGAGTGTTTGATTCTCCTCATAGGCACCCCTCAGTTTCAGCACCTTGTCCCTAATATCTAGTGGAAAAAGTCACATTTTTAAAAAGCAAATATTTATCACAAAAGCATATTTTTCACAAAAGCAAAAATCAAACTGGAATGATGGGGGCTAGATTAAAACTGTGCAGGTCAGCAATGTCAGGAAGAATCATCCTTTGGGGAGCACAAATGACTTTGCAACATTTAATGGCAAACCATGGTGGGAAATTAAAGCTAATATGGCCTCTATCAGTTCATGAGGGAAAAATCTTGTTTTGTAGTTGCTGAAAGCTCCACTACATTCATCATATATCCCCTAACTTTGTTGAAAAGAAATTAATGCGCATAATGAAAGTGAAGCCAAACAATGGCCTTACATGTGGCCCAGTTCATACTACACATAGTCAATATGAACCTGAGCAGCTTTTAATTTTCCTGTCTGTGAAACTTGCCTTAATCCGTATTTCTAATTAAGGAGACAACTATTTGGTCAGCAGTGAAGTGAACAGAATCAATCTGATTTGAGTTAGACAGAACTGTAGCCTACATACTGTCATTGCTTTGTAGCTTGGCAACGTTGATATCGAGTGCAGAGAATGGTGCAGCCTGAAGGACACAAAGAGAGATTAGTTACTTTGGTTAGTGTATTAAAAGCAAGGTTGTTATACATCATTTTTGTTTGCTCAAACTACTGGAACTGCCTTCTCTGTGTTGTGAGGCAGCTTGATGGTCACATATGATGTTAGTAAGATCCTCCTCAAATACACTGCCTAGTGCTTCATTTACTTGTAAAAACTATGTGTGGCCTTCATTGGAGTATGTGCCCTTAGACAGCTTGGCTCCCTATGTCATTTCATCACTATGTCAAATTATTGAGGACAATACTTTGTTCACTGAAGTAGTTTCATGTTCTTTTTTTTTGGTCAGAAGTCTTACCATAAGGATGCCATTAGTCAGATATTCACAATTTTGGTCGTCACTACAAAAAGAAACACAAATTTTATTTTCGCAGATTAGATGGTGCACTAGAAAACCTTAAGAAGAACATGTCTGTTATTATTTTTTTGTAAAAATAAAGTAAAAACTACAATATACAAAATTTAGTTACCTCTGAAGTAGCGCGAACTCTATTAGAAGTTTGTCCTCTGTCTATACAAAAGTGGACAGGAAAATAACCTCTGGTAAAATCATTTGCTTAACCGCACACTCTACTAGAATAAGCAAGACTACGTGACATTCAAGGTCCAGTAAGAGACAAATGAAAATAAATTTTTTTCTTTGCAGGTACAGCTGATACCAGATCAGTCCTGATCTGAAATGCATTAAAAGGTGTACCAGTGTTGAGCAGATTTTTCTTTTGTATGTTCTTGTTGCGTTTACCTCAGTGTTTATGTTAAAGGTCTTGGTCTCCTTCTTCCCTAGGGTGAGGCAGCTGATGTCAAACAGAACTGTAGAAATGAGGTCATCGCGCATCATGGGGTCCTCATCGTACATTTTGATCTCTAAAATGTTCTGGGAAAACAGCAAATGGTCTGGTTTTGACATCTCTTCTTCACTAATTAAAGTGGCTTTTGGTTTGCTACACCACTGAGGAACGAACTGGTTCTTTTTTGGACTAAACAACAGTGGTACAGTCGTCCAGATGCCTGTGTCTGATTTCATGAGGATATTGAAAGGACCTACTTTCACATGGCTGGGAACCCTGAAGGTAAATGATTCATTCCACTCTGGGTTATTGCTGTTGGACACGGTTTTTGTTCGGCAGGTCCTTGCTGTTGATGTCGGGAGAGTGAGGATGACGTAGCAATCGGATTCAGACCCTGTAACATAGAGACAGAAAAAGACAAAAAAGGGACACAGATATCAGTTTCAGTAAGGCAACGATAGACCACTACCCTCTGTGTGTGTCACTTTACTGTGAAAAGGTTTTAAAATTAAGCATATACTAAGAGATTCTCTTCCCATGGCTGCCCCTTAGAACCAGGCTCTGCTTGAGGTTTAGACCTGTTAAAAGGAAGTTTTTCCCTGCCACTGTCGCCAAGAGCTTGCTCCGTTAGGTGTAATTATTATAAAGAGTTTGGTTATATGTGTTAAATGCTACCTGTAAAGTGCCCTAAAATAACTGCTGTTGTGATTTTGTACAATACAAATAAAATCAGTTTGAATTCCATTTCAAATCATAGACAGCACAAGAGTGTTACTACAAATCATACGCGTGAAGGCAATACATACAATAATCTTTGGAGTGACGCATGTTTGCTCTCAGTATTGTGACATTCAAGGTCCAGTAAGAGATTGTTTTCTTCTGTTGGATGAATCAAACAAAACAATTATAACAAGGCATCTTGGACATCTGGATTCCACTTAATATCTAAGAATGTAATATAAAATTGGTAGTTTTTGTTAAATATGGATATATGTATCCTGTCTTCTTTCAGTGTTTGGTTACTTATTTCAGATTGTTTATTGTTCTTTAGTAGTGTGCGTATATGACTTACTGTTGAGGAGGTATTTGTGCAGTGAGTGACAATTTTCTTCTGACTAAAACAAGAAAACACAAATCATTTAAAAAACTTTTGTCACTGCAAAATATTTTAAACTAACATGAATCAGTGAAAAATCAGAGAAATGTTAAAACTGTTACCTTTCCAGCAGCTCAAACGCCATCCAGAGTTTACCCTTGATGGCAGAAAATGGCGAAAGTGAATGTATGTTTTTGTAAACTAAACTGAGCTGCTCAACCATAACTACAAAAAGTGTTACAAAAGTATGAATCCATCAAAACTCATATGTATGTTCCACTTACATTATTGCTCAATTGACACTTAACTTGTTACACTGCACCTTTTGGCTGTTCTTCACAAAAGATCAAGTTGCATTTATTGATTAAAATCATTTTATGATTTTTTTTTTTAAATAATACTGTATACTGTTGCTGCAGAAAGGTTTCAGGATTAGATGCAGACAGAGGATGGGTACAAAAGGAGTAGGGGCCAGAGGCAGGCAGGCAGGCAGGCAGGCAGGTAAGGTTAGACCACGATCTGACAGGGTGCTTTTGGAGTTGCTAGATTCTTATAGGGGACACTGATTACAAACACGGCACAGCTGATGAGGTCCTGCACAGACTCTGGGACACCTGCAACACTCACACAATCACACACACACACAGAAGGAAATGCCACAACAAGTGGATGCAGGTTAAATGGGCTTGGGACTGGCGGTAGAAGGTGAGGCAGAGCTTAACAACATTTTTACCAACACCATTGCAAGTCAGATGACTTCAGTCAACATTGCTCTAAAGCTCTGGTCTAAAAATAAGATCTGGAATCTAGATTTAAATGGTTTTTTTTCTCTTAACCTGCTGTTTGCTCTCTGCCTATGGAATTCACTTCTCTACCAATAGCTTCCATCCAAAGCATGCACAGGATGATCATATATCTACTAGACACACTACAGGGCTGCCCTTTGGAATAAAAAACTAAAAGGTTTACATCTCTTAACAAATTTCAGTGAGTCTTTTTATACTAAGAGGTAATCTATTTATACATCCTTTATACTCATGTAAGCATTTATATGTCCTTAACATTTATGCAGCAATTATATATAGTTAGGCTAAAAGCTATACTTTCTCTTTAAAAGTAGTATAGTAGTAATAGTGATCAGAGTCTTATTAATGTTGTGTCACACATCACACATCAGATAATCACAAACCAACAGTCAGATTGTGATTGACAGTGGCTCCAGATAGTGAAATCCTTGTCCATGATGATGGATTCCCAGCTGCTTATGGACTGTGTAGCTGGGTCCTCCATTGATAAACAGGAGGGAGGAGGAGTTCTGAAGGCAGTAACTGGAACACTTTCATTGGCTGTTCTCATGTTTCCGGGCAATTTGTGTCTAATTGACGCTGGGTAGATGATCTTGGAGATGGGGAAGGGGTATGCAAACCTAAGGATTAGCTTTGTGGATGTTACACAGAGTGGGATGGTTTTGGTGGACAACCACAGCTTTTGACTATCTGATAACTGGGAGCCAAAGAGAAATTTGTCAGCCACGGCCTTGTAGTGGGTAGTGTTTTGGGATTTTGGAATGCAAGGCATCATAGACAGTCTCAAGTTCCCAATTCAGCTGCTCTGTCTTACCATGACTGTGGATGGTATCCTGAGGAAAGGTTGGCAAACTGAAGAACCCAAATCAAACACTACATTCCTGGGGGGATCGTGAAGATCATCAATGCTGTTGATGATGGTGATCATCTAGTTTGTGTGTTCTGTACATGTCAGTCATTGGTGGAGCAGTCTGTCAATCCTATCGAACCCAATAAATACAAAATGTGAGGGGACTGGTGCAAACAACAGACTACAAGCAAATCCCCTCGAAGAATTCTGCTGCTGATCAGCCAGTCAAATCTGAGAATGCCAATAAGTAATGTGACTTATGTCATATAGTGACACACATTAAATTGCCAGGCACCCTGTTTTGGGATGGGTCATTCTCTGGTCAGACAAAGATTTAAAAATGATGTTCAGGCTCTGGTCAGGTTTGGTCATGCTGTATTTTGTTTGTGCCTGCCTGTCAGTGTAATCAACTGTGTGAAAGTGGAACACAAACTCAATGCTTCACCTTACATGAACTGTGTCAGGCTTGGACATAAAAGAAAGAATGCCTGGGATTGGTTACTGCTCTGCCTGGACAGAAAATTGCAGCCTGAGTCATACCCTAATGCACACACCACACACACACAGGGATGCGATGATATGAGAGATAACAGTCTGAAAGCACTAAGCAGTCAGTGTACAACAATACAAAGATATTTATTTTAGTTTCAGTGATATATTAAAGACAGAAACTGCCGTGCTCTGAGAGGCGGGAACCACAGAATGTTTGGCTTTTTGCTTGGCAGTTGATTTGCTGTTCATTTTTAAGCCTATGACTAATGAATATAATGAATCGACTAATTCTAACGCAACCTGTCAACTCTACTCTGAGCTCTACAGTAACCTTTTCAAATCATTTAGCAGATTTCTCAAATTGATCTAATATAGGTAATCCCGGACAACCTGGACAGTTTTTAGTTTTTTTGTAGCCTGCCAGATTTTTAATCCGTCAATGCTTTAATCTGTATAATGACATAAATGTCAGCAGGTGCTGGAGGGTTGTGTTTTGTATTTTTACCTTTGGTTTTATGATGAATTCTTTGGTTTCCTTCTTCCCTACAGTCAGGCTGCTGATATCAAAGTTAAAGGTGGAGATCAAGTTGTCATACATCAGGGTGTCCTCATCATACAGGCACATCTGAAGAGTGCTCTGGAAATATAGCACAGACATTGTAGCACAGTATGGCTTTACATGGAATACCATGCTTCAAAAAAACAGTGATTTTGTAGGATTTGAGGTTTCTTCCCTTTTTACGTTTAGAATCTATTTATTTATATATTTATCTTTAGTTCAGAACTGAACTGAAGGTCTAGCAGAGTGTTATGTGTTGTTCATCTCTACATAAACAGAGGCAAATGTATGACTTAATCTTAATGTGACTGGGTCAAGTGTTATAATCACAATTTCTCTGATAGGCAATGCTGAACTGGACATATAGAGTTGTCCTGGCGGGCTGCTTCATAATTCACATGAAAAAATATTCAAAAAAATCTAACATTGTGAATTATGTGTTCTATTATTCTTGTTTTTAAGTCAAGAGAAGTTGTGACAGAAATAGTTCCTGCAATATGGATTTTTTTTTTTCTTGACATGGCGGGGTGACTGTAGCTCAGACTTTATACAGATTTTATACATTAAAAAAATGCTAATGCACATACAATTAAAGCACCGTGTAGAGTGGTTTCTCCAGTAATCAGAAGACTGGAGGTTTGATCCCTGACTGTATGCAAGTAGAAATGTCCTTTGGCAAGATAGTAAACTCTGTGTGTATGAATGTTTTCCTTTTTGGTTTGAGATTAAAGGTACATGATGCTTTAAAATTGTATGTGCGTAGGATTATTAGCTTAGGTGTTAGATTTTAAAAATATAAAATTATTTTACTTTAAATCTGTGAAGACAGCTACTTTTTTCTTAGATAGAGAATCAAGAATGAAGGGTAGCACACTCTCACTTTGTGTAACACAGAGACATAGTGTTTTAGAGGCACATTTATCTGTGGATAGTTTGAAAATGACTGACATTAATTCTGAAGGATTTCAGTTGGACTGTGAATATTATTCAAGATCACCAATTATAATACTGTGGCACTGTTAACTATACTTAAAGTATAACCTGGGAAGCTTGCATCAGCTTTTCAGCTAATATTTTATGTCTCCCTAAAGATGAGGGACAAATCTAAACAAGCAAAGTCCTCCTGCATCGTTCCAGTGGCAAAGACAGGTAGGCCTCACAGGCTCAGTGACTACAGACCTGTAGGTCTTTACATTTCAAGATCTTTAAGAGGCTGATTCTACTGCTCATTAATTTCCTGGAACACTATAAAGACTAAGAGACAGCAGAGAGAGGTCAGCAAGACCAGAGCATTGGTGGTTGACCACCAGAGGAAGAAGCAACACCCTTTTCCAGTTATATCAGAAGTACCTTTGGTTCCAAATCAATAAAAACACATCACTGACGCCCTCTGCAGGAAGGAACAGACCATACTTCCTGAGGAGACTCAAATCCATCAGTGGATTCTGAATAAGCAAACAGGCTCCAGCTGTCATTCTGATATTTTATAGCGGCCAGTTCCCTTTGTTTTACAGCAATGTTTTATTCTATTCCTATTTAATGATCATTTATTCTCACTTTATTCTTCAATAACCACATTTGTTGTTACAAAGTGTCTGAAGCTAAAGCTAAAAAAAAGCTTAAAAGAAGTTTTGGTGGAAAATGTTTCAAGAATAAACCTTCAAATGTAAGATGTGTTGTAACTAATTCAAACAAAAAAGTCATTGGTACATGTATAGCGTACTATCTTTGTCATCATGTTATCTGTACTGTGAGCAGTCTCACCTTAAGATTACCAACGACCTCGAAACTAACGCTTTCATTCCACTCTGGGTTTTTGCTGTTTGCCACAGCTTTTGTCCTGTAGGCTCTTTCAGACGCACAAGGCAGGCATACAGTGACATAGCAGTCGGCTTCAGACCCTGCGTTTGAAAACAGGAAATAGATCAATAGACAGAATGAATGTCCGAAGCATTGGTGGTAAAGCATTTGCCCTACTCTGTTGTTCCTTCAACTTAATTTCAGTGTGGGCTTTGGCTTAATTGATCATGAAATGACCTGAAAGCATTTGTCATCACTCAGTTAAGCAGAGGTTATTCTTTCATTGTCAAACTGAATGCTGAGCTGATGAAACACAGGCTTTCTAAGGGTCTGATTTATGGGATAATGGATTTTTTAAATGGATTTGGATTGACACTCTTTACACATCTAACATTCAAATATTAGACACATTACTATAGTACACGAAATATAATAGATAACTATATCTGTGGTGTTTGCTATACTTTCTTAATGCATTCTCACTAAACTCTATCATCAAAACAAACTTTCAAATGCAAAACTTCTGTAAAAGTTACTTCAAACAAGCATCGAGGCTTCTCTAGTTCCTTGCTCTTGGTAAAAGTTTGGTAGTAAAATTTATGACGTTAGAATATCAGTGTAGTGGAAGTGAACGATTTAATTGCACCGTACATCAGATTATGTTTGTCACAATATGTTGATTAAGATATATATGGATATATGTACAATAATCTGGAGAGGGGACGTTTTCTGCTCTCAGGATGGTGACATTCAGAGTCCAGGAGGTGATAGTTTTCCTCTGTTGAATAAAGCAAAACATGAACTTGTGAGGTTATGAAACATATTTAAGAAGTCACCTTTCTTGGCACCGTGAAGTGCGTAGACAATGAAAATTGTATGTATTCACAGTTGTCTAAATGTCTCATTCAAACCCCTTTTAACTGCGGCACAGCAGGTAGGACATAATTGCAAACCTGGTAAAGTTCAATATTTTAATGACATAAAAACAACTTACTGCAGTCAGGCAAGTGTCCAACTAATCTAAGACGGTCAAAAAAAGGCAAATATTCAGAAACTGGGAGGAAATACCAGGAAAAGGGCGGAGACACCAAAGATGAGTGACAACAACAAAACTGGCAAAGAGACAGGCGGTCCCAGTCTGAACATACCCAGCAGGTTCTCCGAACTGTACAAGGCTAATCCTTTTTTCTTCAGTGACACATGCCTGAGTCTGTTTGATACCTCTCTAAGAGGCATTTTTGGTAAAAGCAACAAAGAATAATAGCAGTGGCAGCATAATATCATCAGTTTGCCTTCTTTGTCATGTGTCACTGTGTACATGTGTGGGCATGGCATGGCTGGCTTAAATTCATTCCCCAGTTGCTGTAACGGTAAAGTTGAAACCTATAATGTGGCCACAGGCATGTGGTGACACTTGTTTAATGAGAGGATGCAATGTGTGCAACAGGGTGCATCAGTGCAGTGTGACACACCACTGGCTCAGACCTGCCAGCCAAGACTCACAGTTCCAATAAGCTCACTTTCACTTGAAATCTCAAAGTCAGATTCCCCGAATCAATAACTATTGTTGAGGAGATGGCACGAACGAACAAGTGCTGCCTTTTCAACAAACTGTAACTTTACATGAATGTTTGCAGTCAACATGCATTTCAAATTGCGAGTCATTTGAGTTTATGATATTTGAAGTCTTTTGAAGTTAGCATAGAAAAACCATAGGGTAACATAGAAAATATCCTTTCATCCTTTGACTTTGACTCACTCCTGAGCAAGGTGTAATTAAATAAGATTCTGACCAGTCTGAAGAAAACCTGGGCTCCGCTTTTCAGCTATGAATTCTGAACAACTGACAAGGTTTTTATTGGAGAAAGAATAAAGTACATGCCAGTTCAGTTGGATCTATCTTAATGCCTCTAAACACAAAGTCGCAAACTTCTGAAACCAAGTATTCCTCACATGTACGGAAAGTGAATTAACATTAACAGTAGGTAAATTAAAAGGTTTCCACTGATATCAAATAAGGCTTAATATTGAAGTGATTAATAACATTTCATTCAATAGGGAAAATTAAAAATCAATTAAAACAGTCAAAGCTGTGTTTAATTCATGCACAACTCCTACAGTAACCAAAAAGCCAAAAAAGCAGATAATTTGCAGTGATTTCTGGGTAACATACAAATACCTGATACATAGGTAATAATCATACATACATTATTTACATACAATGTTTGCAAGACAATATTCACTGTTAGGATCACAGATTAGTCATATTAAGCATGAAAAAGAGTCATCACATCAACTTAAAGTCATCACAGGTTTCAAGCAAATTCTGAAGGTTTTGTAGTGATATGACGTACTCACCGTGGCCATTAGGACTCTTATTGAAGCTTAACAGAAGGAGTTGCAACAAAGTAGCTTTACTGCAGTCCCGACAGGATAGTGCCTATTGGCTGTTCAGGTGAACCATTAAATGATACATGAATTTTCATATGACATGGAAACCAGAACCAAATGAGTGGAATTAGCATGAAACTGATCTTTCATTTCCATAAGCAGCAGAAACAAATGACAGCCAGAAGTCAAGACAGACTGTCCTTGTCTCACATCTATGCATTCTTTGCATTCATCACACCTGCCAAAAAGTAGTCACACCTGCTCAACTGGCTCAACCACCGTGTATCAACTTACAATGCAACTGAGTGGTGATTTATAAATGTCTGCGGAACACTGAACTGACTGTAACAGTGAAGAATCCTAGAACAGGAAGGTAACGGTTCTTGGCCAAACATTTCTGTCACACCTCTGTGTCTTGTTAACACCATTTTCAATGTTTGGGCATTCTGTCTATGACCAGTTTATTCTGAGCACTGCAATTTACCTGAGGGTTCTGCAGAGGTGACATTAAAATAGTCTTTGTCTTGCAGTTCTGACAACTCTGCCCCTAAGGTGTGTTAACGGGAGGGTGGGTGGGCTACTGAAGGTTGTTCTTACTGTGTAGTTTAAAAAAAACAAACAAAAAAAACAACATTCATCCTCGCCTGTCATCATCAATGGTCACAATGTTTTTAAAGGATTAAAGAATATAGTCATCTATGTAATAATGAAATATAATAGTATAAGAATAATGTTCTCTAGACCTCCTCCACTGTGCCAACGTAGCTTGAATTCAGCTTGAAATTCTTTGCAGATACAGTATGAAAACATCTTGACATCATGTATACATGAAAATTGGTTAAAGTTATTTAAATTATATAAATTTGCTAATGTATATATTCTTCATGTAGGTGTTACTGAAAAAATATTTTAGGTTTCATCAAGTTTCATAAACGTGATGTAACATTTTGTGAAAACAATACATTTTACCACTTCTACTCTTCTACTTCGTATTTTCATTATATGACGTACATACATTCTCAGATAATTATTGTAGCATCAAAATCTTGTATCTTATGGCAAATCCAGCATTTAGAATATGTAAGTATAGCCTGTTGTTTGTTTTGTACTTGGATTGAAGTTTTCTAAAAGTTCATCCCAGTTCATCCCAGTGTGAACTTTACACTGACTCTGCACATACCGTACATGTTATCAAGGTGTTTATATTTATGTATGTGTTTATGTATTGGCATGCATGCATATCCATTTATCAGCTACAACATTAAAACCACTGACAGGTGAAGGTAATAAGAAGAGCCAGCAGTGATCCGGGTGCATGGTCACAGTGGGGAGGTGAGCGTGACCTTTGGACTGCAGAGCAATGGTTTACATTGCGCCAGTTGCCAGGTTCATCCCTACGGAAGGATTTCACCAGAGGGCAATATGGCAAGAGGGTAATGCTAAGTAGCAAATGTTAGCGTTCTAAGCTGGACACCATGGCACAACAACATGAACAACATGACACATCATAACTGCTAATCATCACCATGTTATTGTCTCAAAGCAGCTGCTAGCAAAGCTACACTGTTATGTTGTGTTCAGGAAACTCACAACGTTTGACTGAAATTAGATAAAAGCTACATAGAAAGTTAGATAGAAAAGACAGTGGTTTCAGTTCTATCTTGACTTTATAATAAATACTACTAAATCTTAAAATTAAAAGGTTTAGACAACAATTTAATAAATAGATAGACTATAATTATAAAAAATCTACTTTTCTGTCAGCCATTCTTACATGATCACATTCATTTAGTAAGCAAAAACTTCAAGTACAGTGCTCTGGGGTGTAGTCTAATCATAGAGCTCGAACTTAAAAGTGAAAATACATCCACTCAAATTAAGGACTATGTTACTGTTCTTCAGCTATTCCCTACTAGAGTTCATTCGTGTATATGGACCTGTATTAAGGCAATCACTGATCTAGCATGGTCAAATGACTGGCCCCAGTATGGCTGAAGGTTTACTGTCAAATGAATGACTTATGTTCTTGATGTCTGAGCCTTTGTCTGACGTGAGGAGCATTACCTTCAAAGGCCACATGAGGGCCCCAGAGCCTTAATAGTCACACATGTCTCCTGATACAGAAACATGACGGAACGATCCAGAAATCTGATTCACTGTCTACCATACTTCAATTTAAAGGCCTTTGGCATTAAACAGAAGTTGCATATGCAAATATGTGATTGACATGTATTCAAGCATTGTAATTTATAGTGATGAAAATTAGGCTGGAAAATTAGGAAATTAGAATATGATTACATGTAAATGAAACAAGATGTTTGCTCATCCATTGTAGACATAGTAAAGGAAACAGAGCAGAGGGCAAATGTTTCATCTTATTAACAAAGTTCCTGTTTTTTGTTTCAGGTGAATACATATTATAACTCCCCTACAGTACAGTACTACTACAGTGTAGTGTCTGAGTCTGCTTTGCTATTTAAAGACCTGGCTGATGCATTCAGGTTCTGTTGGGTTCAGGGCCGTGGCTACAATCGGAAACACAGATCTCATTTCCTCAGTTGTGTGTGAGAGTTTGGGGGTTTATCGATCACTCCAGAGAAGGACAGGACTTTGTTTGTTGTGTGAACTCGGGGAAACCCGTCCTGTCCGTGACGTCTTATGGTCCTCCTTTTTATTGAGCTTTTTTCGGTTCGATGATTATGAAAACCTCGAGTTTTGCTCCAGGAAACCTATTTTATGGCAGAATTTCTTTGCAAAGCTTTGGACAGAAGGCAGAGCACTTTGTTGGTAAAATAACCATTTTGTAAGGAACTGACATGTTTGACCACAGGGGTATGTTTTGTGTGTCTTATAAATCCGGGAGGGTTGGGCACTTTGTCTGCATGATACAAAAATAAAGAAATCATATTTTATATATTTGTTTAATTAAGTTAAAGCAATATATAATACAAAAACTTTGTATACTTATACCCAGGTATATACCCAGGCTGTGTGGACACAGCATTAATAGAGATATAATTTATAGAAAAAGTAGCTTCTCAGTAACATGAAGGAGTAAAATGGTGGCTGGTGAGGAGGTGCTGAGGTGATGTGGACACACGACAGCAGTGTTTCTAAGATCCTGGCTATGGCCCTGGTCAAAGGATTTGTATTAGAAGAGCTAAGACAATGAAATGCTAATAATGAGCAGTGTGCAACTCTGTAAAATGTCACCATCAAAGGGTTCTTCTTGGAGATACAATGGTGATACTTTGTGATCAGCATGAACATGGGAAGTACATGTGCGCAGTCAAGAATGTCTCATCACTGTTGCCTACTGAGATATTGTCAAAGTTACATTTTATGCAGGGACCATTGTCAATATGATATGATAGAACTGTCTTAATGGTAACAATGTTGTGCATAACTACACATATATAATGGCTATGACGGACTGAATAAATAATCTGTTACCTGTGAGTTAGGGCCACAGCTTCTGATTATTGTCACCACTGACTTGTGTAAAGACTATAAAAGATTAAAACTAGTGAAGAATGTCTGCCTGCTTGCCTACTGAAGTCTTCAGATTGACAGTGTTGTCTGACCAACAATTCAAAGCCAAAAGATATCCAGCGGTTTGAATAAGAGACAGTCTGCAAATCCTCACAACTTGAGACACTAAAACCAAAAACAATCTGGCCTCCGTGTTGCCAGCTCATTTTGAGGCTGGATCAAAACGGTTGCTGCTTAATGTTTTTCACACCACTGACGAATCAGAAATGATTTCAGCTGTATCTGCAATGTTGTGCTTTTCTACAAACTTCAAACAGCTATTTGGATTTGATCATTGTCATCCTTAAACACATCACGTCCGGACGTAAATGTTGACAGGTCTGAATTAAACGTGTATTTACACCAGTTTAAACTAATGGAGGTACTTAGACCTCAGGCAAACTTTAGTTTATAACATCTGCAAAAAAAAATGTTTTTTTAAATACTGAAAGTTAATGAAGCACCAAGGACATCTTTTATATGGCAGAAGTGAAATGAAAAGGATGTTTTGATTAGACGAGACATTACCAGACTGAATCACTTTCCTTTGTTAGGATGTATGAGAATGTGTGAACACTTTTACTTTTAGGTAAATGATACCCTGGTATAAAGGATTATAAAAGTGATCTTTTCGTCCCTCAGTCAAAGTCAGTTACAGCCATTGACTCTGACCGCCTCCACCTATTCTTCAAGTATGATTTCTTTTCATCTCTTGGTAAGGCTGTTATTTTGTTTTGATCCGAGCAACCTGACGTAAAGATAGTTCTTAAAAGTCTCTCTGATTGATGAAAACCATCTTGTAAAACACATAGATGATGCTGCAATTGAGAAATAAAAAAACAGGAGAGATGAAGGGCTAAAATGTTTTCATGCCTCATTTATTCATCGAGGCTTATTGTTGCTTCGATGTGACTGCTCTGTTTTGTTTCAGGATAACGTGCTGCTGTATACTAATATTGATTTTCTTGCTTTTGATGTAGAATGACTGCAGCAGAAGGATTGACCATCAATTGTATGATGATGAAAATATGATCATGTTTTCATACTTTGGTGCCTCTTTCGTGCTCTTTTTTTATAGTTTCGCTTGTGCAGTCTTTCAGCTGTGGGGACATACAGCAGGATCATTTGGGTATGGAAGACACATAGAATTAAAGGCAAGAAAATCCTACTGGCCTCAAATTCCAACACATATGGAAAACAATTGCAGCCTTTGCAAAAAGGGCGAGACGGTGTGAGTTTTAATTTGCTGAAACATGTTTATCTGTTTGTGTTTGCCGCTTCCTTTACATTTGCTGTGCAGTTGTGTTTGCAGAAGTCGTACGGCGCCTGCTCGTGTGCACAGTAGATGTTGTGGATGCATGTTATAGGCTTACTGTGTGAAAAAGATCAGTGCTCCATCAAACGCAGACAGACACCTTGATCTCATGGAACAGCAGAGGGCTCTAAAAAAACCCCACAATAAGACCAGGAACAGTTGTCGGCGCTTCACCCAGACGTAGCTAAACCGGCTTTTTGCCATCAAGGAGACTTTGCAAGAAATTTCTTTATCTTTGCATATGACTGCCGTCTCATCATCTGCTGTCTGCAATTAACTGCTTTATCCTCTTTTCAGGGTCTATTGTCTCTTCTGAATGATGTCTCTGGGCTTTGGCTCTTTTGTGTGCGTAGTCTTTCGTCCTTCCAGGTCTTTGTGGTGGAGAGGAGGTTTTGGCGTCCAGGTTTTACCCGCCTGGTGGCAACTACAAGTTATCTAACATCTTCTCTCATATTCTCATAATTCTCTTAAATATTTGCACATTTATTCATTAATATTGTCTTTGATATTCTCCATGGCCATTTTTTCTTACCTGTATGAAGACTGTCAGAGTGTAAACCTTTGAGGGAAATGTGTAATCTGCTGTTATAGAAATGAAATGAACTTGATTTGATTGGACAACCGTGCAAGAATAGGAGGACCTCAGCTCTTGTGCAACAGTGACCTCCAACCTGCATTAAATTTAGTTCATGTTTATATGCTGTATTGTGGATGCGTTATGCGCATTAGCAATTTAATGTCCTAAATCAGAAAAAAAAGAAAACAGTCCCCAACAAGTGAACTGCCAAAAACTACAGTCACCAGCTGTTCTGGGAAATTTTCAGAGTTTTCTTTTATGAGTTACATATTCATGACACATTTTTTTAAGACGAGTGTCGTCAGTAGGAAACGTTGGACCTGGAGATGAGAGGCATGGAGTAAGAGTAAGTAGGTTGGAAAGTATTGACAGATGGTTATTGTGCTGTTGACAATACAAAACAACTAATATCTCTTAAGTGTTAGTACATGTATCTATTCTCATGAGTTACTATACAGGAGTTAGCACAAATAATGTAATCCTAAATTATTCTGTAACCTTGTAGAGCTCTGCCATTGTGTGCTTTCGGTCTTTGAGCTCATCTGAAGAGACAAGGAGAGGAATTATTTGAGAGAACCAGATGGAGAGTTACTGGGGCCTAATGCCAATACACAGCTCCTTAGTCCCAAAATGCTGGCTTCTTAGAAGTTACTGTTCAACAGCTGTATGCTACTTAATCACTATAGCTCCCAGCAGGAATAATCTACTGTAATTCCTTACCACCCAATACAGTTAAGATGAGGTTAAACAGCGCTGCGGCTTCACAGTCAAGCCTGCCGTGTTTCCAAACACCTCCAAAAGATTTGCCCTGATGAAAAAAAAAAATCCATCTGTGTTCTGACAAATGGTGGGCTGAGTGGTGAGAGAGAGGAAGAAAAAGACATGATTTATTTTCAAAGCTTTTATGATGCTTTCCATTGTTCCCCTCACGCTTTCGTCTCCATGCACACTACGACTGTCAATGGGGACGTAACTGTTGCAGAGACACAAAGGAACTGCTCAAATTACACCTGTGACAATTACTACAGCAATGCACTGTCTGTGGGACAAAAGAGTGTTATCTAAAACTACTCACAGAGAATGTAAAAGGAAAAAAAATCAAAACTTCTCAGGCTTTGTTGCAGGTTCCAGTCTGTCTGGTGTGTCACATTTGAAATATTGTATTATCAACAGCAAATTAGTACAAGCACACTGAGATGTTTTCTGTCTTTCAAATGACATAGTTACATATACCTCCATACACAAATGACTTCTCAGTTAAATATCAGTCATTTCTATCTACATTCCTAAATTGTTTTCATTCCACACCATAATGGAATATATAAGACAATTAATTTAGGCCTTGATTAATTCCTGCAACATTGCATAAGCAGCCAAAATACTTTGAACTGTTGTGATAAGACCTAAAGCTGGAAACAGATGTGGTTGAGCCCAGCTGCTGGAAGCTACACATAAATAGTGAAACAGTGCAAAAAACAAAAAACGCTGACCTCAGTGGGATATGTACTGGAAATTGGTCATTTCTGTAGATGCAGAGCAGTTCAGGGAATGGTATCAGTGTAGGGAAGGTCAGTCCTCAGGTGGACAGCCTATTGAAAAAAACATCTCTTGCCTGCTGAGCCTGACTAAACCAGAATATAGTCAGCAAAAAAAAAGGCTAAGGGAGCGTTGAACTGCAGTGAAGTACCAATGCACCTCGAGTGATAATAACAATAATAATTAGCTGACATTAAACATTATAATCACTCACAGCATCACACAGTCTGTTAAAATATTTGTGCTGCAAATATTAATTTTCATTTTTTAAAGGCTCAGTAATTACCTTAAACTGCTCGTTATTTCAGTTTTGGCGTCCATAACTCGAACAGGAGGACAAAGTACATTTGGTGGGGGACAGTTTCACTGGTGGGCCCATCCACATCTGGCACTACAGTGTATTCTCACCACAGGGATGCCCTCAGTAGCCATGAACAATAGAGCTGTCACAGGACTGAGGACACAGATTTCCCACACAGGAAACCGACACACACTACAATTAATCCTAAATATTAGCTCAGTTGTCAAAACTGCTCAGAGTTAAAACGGAGTGTGTAAACTTCAGCAGCTCTGATAAAGGTTAATTGGTGGGGAAGTTTGTTTTCACACCACCATCAGTAACTACAAACACTCAAGCCACCAAGGATTTTGAACTAAAGGGAAAAAAGAGGATAAAAATTCCACGCTTGCAGTCTAAACCGTCAGCGCTCAACAATTTTTGAGCTCAGCTGCCAATGTAGCCCTCTGCCATAGATGGAAACAGGCTCTTTATTTAGAGAGTTCAAGAACAGCTTGCTCTCTTACTGTGGAACATAATCACCACATTTGTAAACATAAAGCAGGGCTTTGAATGTAACCATTCATCTTGAGTTACCATGTTGTCGTTCACACATCAAGGCTCTCCAAGGCCTGCGCTCTCCACAGCAACCTACCTTGTATTAGAGAACCTAAAAGGCTTTGCCACAAAGTGCCAAGTAGCTCTGGGTCCTAATAACAGGACCACAAAGAGCCAACTTATAGCTATTGTAGGCATTAATGGTGCGTTAGGCACACAGTCATTTCTCCATTTTGCCCCGGCTCTGTTAACTGACTTTTTATGTATCACAGTCTTAGCAGCAGAGAAGTTACTAAAAATAAAGTTGCTGGCATCTGAACAGGTCCTGTGACCAAAGTAAACATAAGCAACCTCTCTGCTCAGCATGAGCAGGTTTTGATTTGATTTCCTGAGACATATTTATTTCTAACCAGACATTAATGTGTTCAGTGAACACTGGGCTGAGGAGGTTACATTACAGTGCACCACATTGTTTGGCATTTGGCAAGAACATATCTAGTCAATTTTTAATATATAATACAGGTAAAAATAAAAAAATGAAAATTTGAAAATAAGAATAGTGGGAATCATATCAAGCCGCAGCCTTCACCAACCCCCATGGAAAGGCAAAATAAAACAAATAAGTATGAAAACAGATAGCACCGCAGGATGACCTCAGATTAATCTGAAAAAGTGCAACATGTTGAACTGACAGGATCCAGCAGGTAATACAGCTTTGTAGTCTTGATAAAAATATCATCATGTCTTCCAGGTAAATCATAGTTTTATGCTCCATTTCTCCAATAAGATTATCGGATATTGGAGCATTCAGATATTAGAGAATCTGGTCCTCTTGCTTGGGCCTGTGACTTGATAGCAACATCTAAGACATTAGAGAGAACTGCTGCAGTTGCAGTGTTGTAAAGAAGAATGACACTATTGACAAAGTTATCACTCAGGCCTAATTCCCCCAGTGTATAAAACACTCAGAGCTGAGAGAATGAGCAAGGGCACGCCCTCACAACAGTGGGATAGATGAATCATATTATGGAGTCCTCTTATTTTATAACATGTGCTTCAGTCCTTGATAGAACCTGCCTAATCCTCCTTGATAAAAAAATGCAAAGGGTATTGTTTCGGAAGACAAGTTTTGATCAGAGTTAATATGAGATGTGTATCTGTCAGGGCACTTTTCCTTTTGAAGGACATGAGACAAAATGGCCTTCCTTTCTGATTGAGGCGGGATCCCATTTTCAAAAGAATGACTAAAGATATCCAGCAAAAGGTCGAAGAGAATATTGTCAAACTCCTTACACAATCTACTTCCAGAGTTACAGATTCAGTATTCCGGAGCTGCAGAGTCTGCCACCAACAACTACCCACTCAATCCTTACCCTCACCCACTGCTACAGTTTATTATTATTATTGTTATTGTTGTCACTTTATCCTCATGCAGAACTTGCGCTGTGCTGCTGTGTGCTCTCTCTAGGCTCTGCTTAAAGTTTCTGCCTTTTTAAAGGAAGATGTTTCGTCCTGCTGTTGCCAAGTGCTTGCTCACTGAGGCAACTTATAGTTGTAATTAATATAAAGAGTCTGGTCTAAACCTGCTCTTTATGAAAAGTGCCTAGCAATAATGTCTGTTGTGACTTTGGGCCAGTGCAGCCTGTTGTCTTTGGGAATCTCAGGAGTAAATAAGTGCTTAGATGCAGGATGGTGCCATATTTTTTTAAAAATATGCAAATTCTGTATTTTATTATGGTTTTACATGATCTGACACCATTGGCATATGTAATTGAAACAGTGGATTAAAAGTCTGCCATTTTACCAACAAATTTGGGAAGAGGTCTACCCTCTTTGTCCCCAGACTTGATCAGCTTGTGGGGTACATTTCTGGAAGTACCCTGAACGAGTATTTGGGCTCAGGCTTAATATGTAGTGAAGTTGCTTTATTTGCATTTGAGAAACATATACTGCTCATTCTTACATTATTAATGACCCAATGAAACCCCAGGACTTATCTTAATATGCCATCCTAAGGGAAGGGGGATTGCCTGAGGTTTCATTGTGGGTTCTGAAATGTCTGTCATCATTGAAAAAGGACCATGGTGTCAAATCTCCTGCACCCTATCAGCCCTTTCCCCATTAAGAGAAGAGTTCATATGTATGAGGTCTAATAAGATGATGGTACCTATGGTACATAACAAAACCAAAAACGTTTTTGTCACAGGAATGAAAAGGATAATCAGTTTTCATGCTTCATACCTGGACAATGGAGAGTAAACTCTGAGTCAGGGTGATTAAGAGGGGAATAAAAATCTTTCTCCCATGAGCCAATTCAGCAAGCTCACAAAGGTATTAGAGAGGAAATCAGGGGAATAACCCTAACAGCAAGAGTTTTATAAATGTTACAGTTTTGCCTGAGATTTTTATTGTCCAGGATGGCCACAACCCTACTTAAAGAAGAATATATATGATAAGTTATCAAATTCTTCACCACACTGTGCTTTGCATTGTTCTGGTCCTCTTAATGAGTCTCCTGGAGGAAAGCACTGGAGACATTGTAGACATTGTAGACATTTAATGCTGCCATTCTCTTGGAAGGTTTCTAGATACTGTAGATGCTCCAAGAACAAAGCTGAGCAGTAAATTACAATGTCCATGAGACTGTGAGACACGGTCCATGGGACAATGTAATAGCTATACTGACAAAATGAACATCCCAGACCCATGGCACAGTCCCAACCAACTGTGGTATATGCATCATGTGACCCATGTAATCAGAGTGCTGGACCAGTTAAACTCAGAGGAGCTGAGTCTCGATAACACACAACTTTAGACATGCGTGTCCTGGGCTAGCCATAAAAGCACTTAACAAGCTTAATAAATACTACATTAAGCCAGCAAACTACCCCAAGTAACAGGCACTGTTCACCAACTAAAAAACTTTTTCTCCAGATACGAAATTGAAAAGTAATCTAAAACATTTCAAGCATCCACATTGCTCAGTCAGAAAATGTTGCCAACGTTCATAATGCTATCTAAACTACTAACAGTTCCAGCCAGCATGAGTAGGAGACTATGCTAAAATGATGACGAGACAGTCTGTGCATCCGGTTCATGTTCCTGATGATCCAATCAGGAAGTCTTAGTAAATGTGTGCCTGCTCCAGGCTGATGAACTCCTCTTGAAGCGTCCATGGAACACCTGTAGAATAGCTGAAAAGAACATGGCATATGGTGCTTCAATGTTCCTGTTGTAAATGTTGTGATCATAATGTGTGAGAGGACACTTGCCTTCAAGTTTGGTTGCTTCCCATTTAAATACAGATTAAGTAATAAATGTAAGTATATTACATTATGGAGGGTTTTCATAGTGTACACGTCCAAAAATTATGATAATATTTGACTGATATATAATTATCCTTTTTGAGTGGATGGAACAATATATTGCCAAACAAAAACACAATTTTTTTAAGAATCCTAGAATCTAAATCTGGTCTGTTACTGGTTGTTGTTTGTTAGAAATAATGGACTTGATGGAGGAAATATCAGCTGCAACAGTCTAGACAATCTACTATTAGAAATTCTAACAGTCACAGTAGCAGTCCATGTGGCAAATATTTTGTTGCCTGCCCATGTCTGTGCAGACATCCAAGAGGGGCTTTGACTTTATGAGGCCCCATCCCTATACATTTTGGAGTATGCCAGAGTCTTTAGAGTCCACATGTAGATGTACATGTATAACTTTATGTTGATAATGACAATGTTGGCATAAGTCCCTGCAAAATGCAAATGCAAAAAAGAGAGAGAGCACACAGCAGCACAGTGTGATTTCTATGTAAAAATAAGATAACAAATAAAGCAAAAGTAACTGACAAGTAACCATATACGGCAACATTAATAGCACTGGAAATAACAATAATAATAGTCATAATACTAAGTTGGTGGCTTGTTATCACAGATTCAGTCAGCAGCTCCAATATACCTGCAGAAAGTGACAGGAAGAGAGAAAAGAGGACAAGGACAAAGCACAAAATGTAACAAACATTAATGTAAATAATGTAAATAATACATTAATTAACTAATGCATGGTTCAGGGCTCATCTGATCTAGCCTTAACTATCAGCTTTATCAAAGAGAAAGGGGGTGTGCATCTCCTGAAGCCAGACTGGGAGCTGATTCCACAGGAGAGGAGCTTGGAAGCTTAAGGCTCTGCCTCCCATTCTACTGTTCGTAACTCTGAGAACAGCAAGACACATTGTTGCTTTGCCAGTGGTGAAGTTGTCAGGAAATGTAGCATAACACCATCACTGTGGTAACATTTGTGTTGAAAAAAAAACAGGAAGTCTGCTTTTTCAAATGTAAAAAGAGTTGAAACCAAAACATTCCCATATCGGTTCAGACTAAGTACCGTTAGCTAAAACAAAAAAACATTGTATTATCACCCTCTGCATCCACCTGATTTATAGTTCTGAAGTCACTCTCTGCAGTTTCTACAATAACAGCTTTTTTAACTGAACACAATGGACAAGGCCACACAAACCAATTGTAGCACATTGAAAGCTAAGGCTGTAGGTTTCATATTATGTCTGATTTGCCAGTGACGTCACAGACTTACCAGAACACCTTTCTAAAGAATTGGTAAGGATAAAGTCTGTTCATATTGTGGTTATTAATTTCAGGATCTTTACCTTTATTCTGCTAATTTCAAGAAGTATTAGCAGTAGAGGGTCTTTACAGCAAAGAACTCTTTTGTTATGTGTGTACAGATCCCAGATGATGCAGAAAACCTCCTGCAGGAAGCCTTTATCTACAGCTGAACACTTCCTTCCTTATATGTACAGTATCAAATTAGTGAATCCTGGAATAGATTTTTTTTTTGGTGGTCTTTAATATATTATTTATATTTTTCACATGACCTGCGCTGCAAAGCGGGGTGGTGTGCATAATTTACAAGGCAATAAGGAATTAAAACAATGTGTTTTTTAATTTAACCAATCTACCAACTGAAATTCCATAAATAGTTTGATTCTAACATCTTATTAATTTACTACAGTGAAATGTATGTTATTTAATAAGATTATATTCTGCTATGCACACACATATAGATACAGTACTCTTTGCATATTGCAGCGCTGAGTGTGCAATATATTTGGGGAGCGCAAAACTGAACACATCAGTCTTTTCTCTTCCTCGACTATTGTGCGCAGCTGAGAGCCCAAGGCGCTGCATCCTCAATCTGTTTCCCAGGCTTGGGCTCTGCACCACAGCTTGAGAAGCCCAGGTCCACTTTAGTCGCTCCCTTTTTAGCCTCCTTTTTACCTTCCTCAAACAATGGATCCTGCCCCACTCTAAGCTGCAGCCCCCCAAACACTCAGTGAATAAAGTTAGTCCAACATGCAGCCCTTAAATCCACCCCGAGACTGCTGCCGGGCAGCCACACTCGCAGAATTGTTTGTTAATAGTCCAATTAGATAATTGCCATCTTTCACTCCTTTTCCTCTCTGTTTCCCATAAAGGCATGAATGGCACTGAGGGAGGGCGGCAGCTTGAAGAGGGCTTCTGGCCAGCTAAGGTGACAAGAAGGGCAAAAGAATGCTCCTTGCACTAGGCCACAGGTTTGAATTGAATCATTGTGGCCTAATCAATGGTCTTATTGGATTACTGGCCACTGCTGTGTTCAGAGATATTGTTGTACTGACAATGAAAATAGCTAAGAGTTGGTGGTTGGGTGGGTGGGTAGTGGGCTGGAAGGCGAGTGGAGGAGAGAGGTAGGGGCCATTCCAGAGGTATGCGTGAGTGAGAGAGAGAGTGTGGGTAGCCGAAGCACTAATGACAAGTTTTGTCTTTTTCAAATGTGCAGGTTAAGATTATGAGAGTTGAAGATGGCTTCTGGGGTGCAATCCTTTGTACACTGTAGACGGTGGTGTTAGCGGCCAGGACCTCACTGGGCTGTTCTTCGCAGCTCTCTGAATGAACACAGGACGACACAAGAAACTTTAACACAATTCCTGTTAAAGCAGAGCATTGTGCTGTCGCCGTACTCACACTGGCCAGGTCATTGCCTTCGTAAATTTTTAACGATGTGGATTTGTTCATTATCCTGTTCACCTGTCTCTCTCTTTCTCTCTCTGGCTTTTTCCCGGCATCTCTTGCCTACAATAGCATAGTGGTGAGATATGCACATTGCAGAATTCCGTTGATTGGCGAGGGAGCCAAAGGGAAAAACGGGATCAAAGTTCGCTGACATGCTGCGGCAATCAGGTGTGCTGTGAAAAGTCGGGGGAAAAAAAGTCTGGCTGTGTTCTGCGGACGGAAGAATGAAGCACCCGGGAACTTTTTTCAGGTCTGGAAGAGTCGTACCCCTGTGATTGTGTGCGTTCATGTGGGGTTCAGGGAGGCTTGGTTGCGAGACAAGACCAATCATTTGTCCTGATTCTCTGGGCTGAGAGCAGGCAAACGGAGGGGGACGGGACGAGCAAACCCCTCTATCAAGACCTGATCTATTTCCCCAAACAATTTAGTGTATTCATGAGGTTACGCAAATGTGGAGGCAGCAAAATTACCGTAATCAATTGAAACAGCGAGTGCGCATCCATGGCTCTGATTATTTGGAGATCATCTACCAGCCTGATGTCTATGTAACGAGAAAAGGGGGGCATTGAATTACTGTTGAGTTTCACTGAGAAGTCCATGATCATTGGGCAAGGGAGTTTGGTCAGTGATAATAGGACTCCTTGGTCGGGCGACGGAAGTATTTCGCCAAACATTAGATAGCTGACTCTGCCCTGCTGAAAGGTGCTGTTTTGAAACTAAAACCCACACTGTCCAGACGATCTGGTGTTCTGTGTTCTCCGTAATCTCCTTTTTTTCCACCTGACAAAGAAAAAAAGAGGCGGACAAGCTGCAGGTCCAAGAGGATAAACTGAGCATGGAGGTCAGGTACAACCAAGAGACGGAAGGGATGGGGTTGAAGAATGGACTAAAGAAGGGAAAAGATGACAAGGACTCCCAGGGCAGCTTGTCCAAAAGCTTCCTGAAGGAGCAGCAGGACTCCTTTTCCCCCTCTGGGACCGTGGACAGCTGTGAGAAGAACAGGGGGAGCACGGGGGACCCGGACTACTGTCGGAGGATACTAGTCCGAGGTAAGGCTGGTGTTCTTTGTTTTGTTTTTTAGAACTGGCAGCATCATACTTCACAGATCATAAAGCCTAATCTGATGAAACAGTCTAAACTGCTGCTAGATTACATTACACGCATTTTAGAATCATGAATATAAGGAAGTATCTTAAGAATAAAATTGAAAAAAAAGCCCTTGTAACATCAGACAGTGACTGCTGGTACACAGAGAGAAAACTTACAGTTCATCCATTTCAGTCTTTCACAAGGAGGCTCACGTTTCATTTTTAAGTTAATAACAAAATGTCCCCATGAACAAAGAATCACTTCTGGTGGCGATTTATTTTATTTTTATTTATAGGGTCTATTTCAAAATATAGAGGATGACCTCTGCAGTCCTTTTTCAGTTTGAGTACAATTATAGGAACATATAAATACAACGTCTTGAAAAATACCAAATTGTTATTAAGGAATGTATCTTTAATTCTAGGCCACACTGCATAAGCCATATTTTTGGTTTTGGTAATAATCTTTAAATACTGATTCCTCAGATGTCATACACACCTAGTGTTAATTTTAGATATGCTGATGTTAAATTACTAAAATGTTTAATGCCCCTGGGTAAATTGAAATGTGTCCAAGGTCATGCAGTTAAGGAGGAAACACCTACATGATTTATGCTATTTTTATATATATATATA
>WARS01002328.1:0-13328 GCA_008933995.1 Datnioides undecimradiatus | reverse complement strand
AGGACCAACACCCTATCACCAGGCTGAAACTGACGTTTCACGGCCTTTCTGTCGAACCTGGTTTTCATGTTACTCTGGGAGACAGAGAGAGCCTCTTTAGCTAGGGATGTAGCTCGGGAAAGATGTTCTCTACACTTGGCCACAAAATCCACCACGTTGGTCTTTTCAGGGGAGCCAGTGAGGAACTGTTCCTTTAACACCTTTAAAGGACCCCGCACATCATGGCCAAACACCAGTTCGGCTGGACTAAACCCAAGGGACTCCTGCTTAGCGTCTCTCATGGCAAAGAGTACAAATGGTACCCCTTCATCCAAACTGTTCCCTGTGTCAAGACAGTATTTGCGAAGCATCGACTTTAACGTCTGATGCCAGCGCTCTATGGCTCCTTGTGACTCAAGATGATAAGCACTCGAAATGGAATGGGTTACACCTAATGTCTGTAAGGTTCGTCTGAATGCTTTGGACATGAAATTGGTTCCCTGATCAGTCTGCACAATCTTTGGCAACCCGAATGTTGTAAAGAATTTTATTAGGGCTTTTATAATAGCCGGTGCTGTGATTTTCTGCAGGGGAATTGCTTCCGGAAACCGAGTTGCTGTACACATAATGGTTAGCAGAAACTGATGACCTGCCTTGGTTCGAGGCAAGGGCCCAACACAGTCAAGGAGGACATGTTCGAAAGGCTCACCCATGACAGGGATAGGTTGCAGGGGTGCTGGGGGTATGACCTGGTTCAGTTTGCCCATCATCTGGCAAGTGTGGCAGGTCTTGCAGAAGCGCGCCACATCTGCCTTCAGACCTGGCCAAAAGAAATGCTTCAGAACACGATTATAAGTTTTAGTCACCCCCAGATGCCCAGACAAGAGATGTTCATGAGCTAAAGCAAGTATGTGTTGATGACACTGAGTTGGGACAACTATCTGATGGACTGTTCCACAGTCCTCCTCTACATCATTGTGTGGTACCCATCTTCGCATCAACACCCCGTTCAATATCAGGAACGAAGATTTAGGTCCGTGCTCACCAACGTCTGTCACAACGGCATCAAAACACTTTGTTAATGAGGGATCATTTCTCTGTGCAGCAGTTAGTGCCTCACAGGTCAATGGCAATGACGGACCAGGAGCAGTTATAGGAGTGGTTTCCTTCTCAAGTTCCTTAGACAAGCAGCTCACTGGGTCACCACCAGGAGGCAGCCTGTCTTCCAATAGCGCAGAAGCAAGGAGAGAATCCAATAAATCAACCACTTCAGCCTGTTTTTGAGCCTGAGCCCGAGTTAACACACACGCCGTGAACACATCAGGGTGACTTTCGGCCAGATTATCATGGTCTAACTCGGGAACGGGGACACTCACCACCTCTGGAACAGGATGAACTTTACCACCTGCAATGTCATTTCCCATGATGAAATCAACACCTTCGATTGGGAAACTTGAACGCACGGCCACTGGGAAGAAGCCAGTAACTAAAGTCGATTGCACATGAATTTTGTGGAGAGGTGCAGGAACAAAACCCATTTCAATACCTCTCACAGCACTGGTTCCACATGAAGACTTGGCATTCACAGGCAGGACCCCAGATAGGATGAGGGACTGTGAGCAAGCGGTATCACGGAGCACTGTGACTGGTCGCTGATCCTCCACTTTTCCTGTGAGAGAAACTAAACCTTCAAAAATGAATGGTTGAAAGCAGTCAAACTTTCCCCGAGAATCAGACGGACACTGACTAACTGCTGATATAGTTTTAATCAACCCCACCCCTTTTGGTTGCTTTAACGCAGCAGCCTGCTGGCGCTTTAACGTGACACAATCTGCTATTACATGGTCCGGTTTATGGCAAAAAAAACAGCGTTTCTCACTCTTCACTTTGGGAGGTGATGGAGGTCGGTGAGGGAACGAAGATTCACTAGTTCTCTGCGATACTGACTTGTGAACATTTTCACGGACCAAGGAATCACGTCTGGTGAATACCATTTTGTGTGTCACGGAAGACAGGGACAAGCGAAACATTTTTGCCCACGTCAAAACTAGTTCCAGAATTGGCCGATATCTGGCCACTGACCGTGTCATGGAGAGTCTTCGCTTGGATTTCAAGCTGCTGCATTTTTATTGCAGTGTCTGCCTCTATTTTCCTTAGCTCCAACTCACGCTGGAGCTGAAACTCTCTTTCACGCCCCTCCTTCTCAAGTTGGAGTCGAGCCAAACGCATTTTTAATCGCGCATCAATACAGGAACCAGCAGATGACTCAATTGACAACGGAATGAATGGTGGTAACGTGGTTGGCTTGGTTTTTCGGTCATCAGTATGAACTGGGGCGGGTGTCAACAGCTGTGGAACCGATGCATGCGTCCCTGCAGAGTCAGAGGGAACATCACCAGGTGGTGGTTCAGCTACAGCCTCAGCCAACAAGCCAGGTTCTACAGGTGCTGGTAAGCTGAGAACCCCCATGCTAATCAATTGATCCAGCAAAATGGCTTTTAACTCTGCCTTCACCAATCCACTGGGGAGAGACACCCCATAATGCTCAGCAATTGCCCATAACTCAACTTTCTTACATTTATCAAGCTGTGTGAGAGTGGGATTATCCACAAACTCACAAACATGCTATCCCAGTAGACAATCAGTTCAGCCACACACCACTTATGCTGCTCACCTGACAGCTGACATCAATCTACAACTCAATTAGCCATACAATCTTTTTAAACCTGACTACTGCAACAGCACTTAATGGGACGCCAAAAACCACCACAATTAACCTTAATGTGCCAGTTTTCCCCAGTACCTGCCTAAACAGAACTACCCTATGTAGCTTCTTGAGCGTTCCAGGTTCGAGGCGACTTACAGGCACACATCAGCAGCCAAGCTCTGAAACGCCAGCCCCATTGGAGATCTGGTTCTGCACCCAGGATTACTCCTAAGATAAAAAGGCAAAATAATAAATGAGTGCCCGATGGAGAAGTTAATGAAGACTCCAGCTGGACACTCTGACTAACTGGAGGAAATACTTGTTATGACGAGTCGTTTTCGGCTATGCGAGTTCCCTATCTTGTCAGTGTTGTCTTGTGTCTTCCCGCTTTTATTTTGAAAGTACTAACTTCCCCTTTCTTTGCTTTCAAGTAGCTTGTCTTTCCTCCTGTGTTTCCCGCCTGTCGGATTGTCTTTTTCCCCGCCCCTGATTGTTTCCCACCTGTGTTCCCCATCCTGCGTGTGTATATATTGTCCGCGCTCCCCTGTCCCAGCCAGTTCGTCTTTGTGTCGCCCTTGTGTCGCTTTCAGAGAACCAGCTAGCCATTCCTGGCCCACGCTTCCATACCGCCAGGTTGATCATTGGTTTTGTTTTATTTGCTACCTGATTATTCATGCTTTGTTTATGCCTCCTCAGGAGTGATTTTGAGTTCTAGTACTTAGATAAGTTTATGAGTTATTTTCTGTTCCTTTTTTCCCTCGCCAGAGTGGTTTTGAGTTTTGTTTTTTTTCTAGTTTAGCTTAACATGCTTCCTCGTGAAGAGTGATTTTGTGTTGCTACTTTGTATTTAATAAATTGCCTTTCCTTGAACTTTGCTTCCTGAGCCTTGCATTTTGGGTCCACAAGTCAGCCCTGTCAGTACGAACTGGCCAGTATGGACCCAGCAAGCTCAGACCCGCTCACGGCTGCCATCTTGCTCAGGAGCACGCCTGAGCACAGGGAGAGCAGAGATCTCCTCCTCCACCAAGGAGTGAAAGAGCCTCGTGAGACCACTCAGGAGATTTTCAAGGCCGCCATGGCAGCCTGTGTAGACCCTCCTGACAGCGAGGTGCAGGTTCTGGGCCTCTACCCGAGACACTGGCCATCCTCAACGCCACCCTCCGCCGCCAGCGAGTCGGTGCCTGGCCACCGCTCATGGGGTGATTCGACTCACGACCCTGAGAGAAATCTCTTCTCCGTGAGTCAGGAGAATGCCACTCATTTGTTACATCTTGTGACACATGCACTCTCCTCATATCCCGCAGCTGCTTCCCACTGAGAAAGGGTGGCTTTCATTTTCCCACCACCGACGAGCCAAGACGTGGGCCACCGCTGAATGGTCTCGTCGGACGGCCGCATGCGAGACCGTCCGGGATTTTACGGCTGCCCTGAGGAGGGTGTTTGACCCCGTCGAGTCCGACCGAGAAAAGGCGAGGCAGCTAACCCAAATTAAACAGGGCTGGGACAGTGTGAGCGACTACTCCATCCGCTTCAGGACCCTGGCCCTGGGGAGTGGGTGGAACGACGCAGCCCTGTTCGACAGTTTTTTGAAGGGGCTCTCCAACCCGATCTAGGACTTACTGGTTCACGGATTCACCGCCAGACGGAAACTTAATCACGCCGCCATCCGGACGGACAATCGCCACGGGAGCGCCGAGGGGTCGGACGGCTCCGTTAACGGACCATTTCGCCGCAGGGACCTTCAACGGAAGACGGGAGAGTTGCACCGCACGCCGCGCCCAGCGCGCCGCCGCCGGCCGGGAGGAACCCGGCGAGCTGACGCCCAGACTGTCCGCGGAGGAGCGGCGCCGTCGGCTGCAGGAGGGACGCTGCTTTTACTGCAGCCAATCCGGACATCATCTCGCCACCTGCCCGTTAAAAGGGCAGGCTCGCCAGTAGCGGGGGAATACTGGCGCCGGGAGCCCACGCCCACCCGCCCTCCCAAGGAGAGCTCTGACCGATTTCCAGGTAAACTATGCATGAACACTCTTCGACTCTGGGGCCCCTCATAGATTCAGGCGCCGGGATTTGAGATGTCTCATGGACTGGGACCAGCTAAAAACTCCAAGTTAAGCTAGAACAGCTAACACGGGTCAAGGCCGCCAGCTGCTAGGACGGCAGCAGACTTTTTCGATTTTGACCTCACAAGACAGAGCTCAAGACTTCAGTCTGGGGAATCACCAGAACTTATGAGTTTTATTTATACCACTCTCCTCCAACACCCCTAGTACTAGGTTTCTGCTCCAGCAACATAACCCTCACATAAACTGTTAACCGGAGGGTTTTGTCTTGGGCTAAGGGGAATGGGGAAGGTCGTCAGTGCCTCAAACCCTGGAGGCGCTTGGGTTCTGAAAGAATCCTCTAAAGCAGTTTCTATCATCGCCCAGAACTCTACAAGGCCCACTAATCCCCACTCTGACATCAATCCCAAGTTGCTACTATGATCTGGGAGGTGTTCAAGAGCAAGTCTCTCCTCGCTGTCCGCTTCTCACCGACCATAAGGATTGCAGCTATAGACCCAGTCCCCTGGGTTCTATTCCTAAGGGCGCTTACACTACGATATCAGACCCGGAAAGGTCGCCATGACCGGTCATATTGAGCGCCCCAAAAGTCAATGTTTCTCATTCGACCCTCCTCTCCGCAGGGGCGGGATTTTTTTTTGTCGGCAAAAAGGATGGGTCACTCCGGCCCAGTATTGATTACTCACCGTTAAATGAGATAACCATAAAGAATCGGTACCCACTTCCGCTTAATGTCCTCATGGACGCAGCTAAGGCAAGCTAAACTGTTCACTAAATTCGACCTAATACGCAATGCTTATCATTTGGTGAGAATTAGGAGGGCGCATTTAATGGAAGACAGGTTTACCACGCTCAGTGGTCACTATGAGTTTTTAGTACGCCGTTGGGCTAACCAACTCACCAGCCGTCTTCCAGGCAATGATTAATGATGTCCTTAGGGACTTCCTTAACAGATTCGTCTTCGTTTACCTCGACGATATTTTTAATTTTTTTCGGCTTAACTTAGACTCTCATACCATGATAAACTGCTTGGTTGTCTCTCCAGCGTTGCTGGAGAATCAGTTATTTGTAAAAAGCAGAAAGAGTGAGTTTCACGCCGAGACGTATTCTTCCTGCCGCATTATAGCCCTGGAAGGTACAGATGGATCCGGCTAAAGTGTGCGCTGTGGCTCAATGGCCCACTCCTGATAGCCGCAAAAAGGTGCAGCAATTCCTGGGATTTGCTAACTTTTATAGGCGGTTTATCAGAAACTTCAGCTTACATAGCGTTCGGCCCACGCGTTAACATCATCCAAAGCCTCCTTCCACTGGTTGCTCCTAGCCGAAAGAGCCTTCCAGCAGCTCAAAGCCCGCTTTACGTCCGCCCCTATTCTTACCGTGCCAGACAGTTTGTAGTGGAAGTGGATGCATCCAATGAGGGGGTGGGGGCCGTCCTCTCACAGCGCTCTGCGGAGGACAACAAACTCCACCCCTGCGCCTTTTTATCTCGTAAACTGTCTCCGGCCGAACGAAATTATGACATAGGAGATCGAGAGTTGCTGGCGGTTAATCTCTGCGGTGGTTGGAGCAGTTACCAGCAGATAGAAAGAGGTGAAGCAGGCTAACGGTGGGAGCCCGGGTACCTAGTGGTTGCCCGAGAATCGCTTGCCTGGGGCGTGCCCACGCCCACAGGTAATTACATACATCACACTGGGCCCACACTCGCTGCTCACCTGTCACCCGAATTAAAACGAACTGTCTGGACCATAACGCAACGCTTGGTGGCCCATGAACGAGAGGTGCGGGAATACGTGGAGGCTTGCCCCATCTGTGCACGAAATAAAAACTCCACCAAGGCGCAGATGGGGCTCCTACAGCCGCCTCTGTGACTGGACTGGCCTTATGGGCGGATATTTCACTAGACTGCGTCACAGGGCTCCCGGTGTCCGAAGGTAACACCACCATTCTGACAGTGGTGGACCCCTTTTCGAAAATGACTCACTTTTTATTGCATTACCAAATTGCTGGCCAGCTAAGGAGACCAGAGATTATGATGACCCATGTTTTTTCGGGGATCCACGGTTCCCCAAAGATGAGCCAGAATCGTGCCCTAGTCTATATCCCAATTCCTGGAAAGAGACTTTGTCGGCCTATTGGCGCTTCAGTCAGTCTTCCCTCAGGTTACCACCCCGGTCTGACTGCCAGGATTAGGGACCTGGAACAGGAGCTGGAGACCTGCTCTCGCTGCCTGGTTTCACAGAACCCTCTACCTGGAGCAGAAACCTGCCTTGGGTAGAATATGCGCACAACTCCCTGCCTACGTCTGCCACAGGTATGTCACCCTTTCGCTGTGTGTTTGGCTCAGCCACCTGTCTTCCCAGACGCAGAGAAGGAGGTGATCATTCCATCGGCCCACGCCATGATCCGGCGATGCCATACCGCGGTTCGGGCAGCTGCTTGCAGGACCTTGCTGAGGACAGTGGGACGATGAAAAGCGATCGGCTGATCGGAGGCGCCGCCTGCTCCAGCTATACCGCCCAGGCCAAAGGTTTGGCTATCCACATCGGATCTTCCCCATGGTGGAGTCGGGTTGGTCCTGGAGGCTCCTGGAAAGGCCCCAGTGTCAAAAGTCACCAGGCCCTCCCAGTCCTCATGCCTGCCCCCTGCTGGCCCTCGGAGGTGGTGCACCCCACCTTCCATGTTAGCCGAATCAAGCCAGTGAAAGAAAGTCCTATGGTTCCCGCAGCCCAACCCCCTCCACCCCCCCAGATGATTGATGGTGGACCACGCCAGCCGAGGTTGGCTGGCGGTGCGCACCAGGGGCCGGGCAGGCAGTTTCTGGTGGACTGGGAGGGGTATGGACCGGAGGAACGGTCATGGGTTCCCGCCAGCTTCATCTTGGACCCTGAACTCATCACCAGCTTCTATCAACGTCATCCTGCCACAGCGGGTCCGTCAGGAGCCGTCCCTAGGAGGGGGGGTACTGTTATGACGAGTCAAGCTGGCCATGCTTAGTTCCCTGTCTTGTCAGTATTGTCTGTGTCTTCCCGCTTTATTTTGAAAGTACTAATTTTCATTTTCAAGTAGCTTGTCTCTTCCTCCTGTGTGTTTCCTGCCTGTCGGATTGTCTTTCCCCGCCTCTGGGATTGTTTCCCACCTGTGTTCCCTCATCCCAGTGCGTGTGTATATTGGTCCGCGTCTCCTGTCCTCCAGCGAAGTTCGCCTTGTTTGTCTCAGAGAACCAGCGCCATTCCAAGCCCAATGCTTCCATACCAGGTTGAGCTGGTTTCGTTTTATTCTTTTGCTACCTTGGATTATTCATGCTTGTTGAGCCTCCTCAGGAGGATTTTGAGTTCTAGTACTTTAGATAAGCTTATAGCTGCTTTCGTTCCTTTTTTTCCTCGCCAGAGTGGTTTTGTGTTTTGAGTTTTTTTTTCTAGTTTAGCTAGCGTTTTTCCTTGTAAGAGTGATTTTGTGTTGCTACTTTGTATTTAATAAATTGCCTTTCCTTGAACTTTGCTTCCTGAGCCTTGCATTTGGGTCCACTAAGTCAGCCGTGTCAATACTTCAGGCAAACCATAGCACCTGTATTGCAGTAGCCACCCAGTACACTCAGCGAGTTCCTCCAACCTCCTCCTTTTTTGATCCCGGACGAGCCCCCAAATATGTTACGTCCCACTTTGGTCTAGGGGGTGTGGGACCCAACACGTTAATTCTGGTGGGATCAAAAAGAAGAGAAAGAGGAGGAAGCAGGTTGACCGAACCAACCAAAAGTCTGTTTTATTTACAAAAGACGAGCTGAACTGAAAAGATAAGCCAACCAAACAGGAACCCAACGGTCTCTCAAAAGGGAAAAGGAAAAACCCAAATCGTCTCCAGGAGATGTTGCACACACACAGGCACCTGCTGCCGTCTGGTCACCGAGAGAGAGCGAGCCCAGCTGCACACCAAGTTTTATGGCCACAACCCTTTTCACCAGCACAGGTATGAGCAATCTCCTCTGGTGAGGTAGGCGGGTACCTGCTCAAGAGAGGAGGAGAAAGAGCAGCAACCCTACAGGCACGTAACACCAGTGCAGAGAGGCCACAACAGGTCAAATATGGTTTCTCTTCCTGGTACCAGCAAGGAGCCTAGCAGAAGCATTTTGCACCGGCTGCAGGTGGGAGAGGGCAGACTGACTAATCTTTCCTTTCTAGGAATTTCTCCCAAAGGAAGCATATATAAGGAAAAAAGTATAGGACCTAAGATGGAGCCTTGTGGTACTCCACAGGAGATACAAGCAGAGGAAGAGAAGGCAATGTAGAACGTTCATGCAGATATGACGTGAACCACTGAAAGGCCAGTCCCTGAATGCCAACAACCTACTTTAAGCGGTCCAAGAGGATGGAGTGGTCAACAGTGTCAAAAGCAGCTGAGAGATCTAAGAGAAGTAAAATGGTTATGTTTCCAGAGTTTAACGACGTGAAGAGATCATTTGTTACTCTAAGAAGAGCTGATTCTGTGCTATGGAGTTTTCTGATGGCTGACTGGAATTTGTCCAGGGTGTTAGATTTATCCAGGAAGGAGATGAGTTGATTGAAGACTGCTTTTTCAAGAATTTTAGATAGAAATGAGAGTTTGAAAATTGGGCGATAATTATCCGTATCAGAAGGGTCTAAGTTAGGTTAGATTTTTGATGAGAGGGTGAATAATAGCACGTTTAAGGCTTGGCGGGATGTAACCATTTGTCAGAGAACTAACAGTGTCTAACACTTACAGAAGTAGACGTGCAGGAATGGTGTCTATTGGAACAGTTGCTGGGTTTAGTATGTGAGATGATGTTTGTCAGAGAAGAGGGGAAAACAACATCAGGGATACTGGTGCAGGTGTGGTTAAATAATGTAAGCAATTGTTCTGTGCACATGCCAGTAACGGAAACACTTTACAACAGTAGGGGAGAAAGCATCTGAGAACAGGTTTGCAGTGAGCACGGTAACAGATCTGGGTATACTTTCCAGGAAGACTGGGTTTTGTGGCCATAGAAGGTAGAGTTGTGACGTTCACGAACGAACCGAATCTTTTGACTGGCTCATTAACATGAACGATGGGAACTGAGTCGTGTTTGGTTGGGAGCCGTTCTTTTTTTTCTCTCTCCCTGAGTTCACACCTATGGTTCACACAGACGCTCACACAAGCTCCTCCTTGCTCCTCCACTGAGTGAGACGGAGAGAGCATGGGGAGGAGCACTTATTTCATATGCATTGCATATGAAATAAGCAACTCATGCAATATTTTCATATTATGCATATTATGCAAATATTGCATGAGTTGTGCATGCTCCCTTCACGAGTGCCTCGGTAAAAAAAAAAAAAAAAAAAAAAAAGCGAGTGCGTCGGAATCGGCAGACGGAGAGAGCATGGGGAGGAGCGCTTATTTCATATGCAAACGTCAAGTGGTGGAAAAGTCGGGTGCCTGTGTACCCCAGGCTTAGCAAACTCATGGCTAAGAAGCTTTGCGTTGTGGCCACATCAGTTCCATCTGAGAGAATTTTCTCTAAAACTGCACAAATAATCACAGAGAGAAGTCGCCTCAAGCCTGCAAAAGTGAGATCACTTGTCTTCCTCAATGCAAATTTGCCGAAGGACAAGAAGGAGAGGCCATAAAGCATGGAACTGCTTTATTATTTTGGGAACGTCATTTATTTTGTTTACACTTTATTTTGTTATTGGGGTTATGGTTCAGAGTAAAGGGACTGATCTCCTGTTTTTGTAGGTCAGCTATAGGCTACTATTCACCCAAGGACAGTTCAGGAGTCCTCCTCAGGGTTTAGCTCTATTTTTATTTTATTTTATTTTTTTACAAAGCAACTATATTCACCTCAGGACAGTTCACTGGTCCATTGTACAGTTTGTATTAGTAGTACTAGTGGGCTGTATGCACATTTTTTTCTCTAATTTATTGTAGTTTTATCTATTTTTCTAATACTTGAAGTATTGTTTTTGAGTTTTCTATCAAAATATTCTTGTGTGAAACGTTTTTCTCTAAAATTTGCACTAAAACAACTTTTTACAGCACCTTTAATCTTTATTATAAGCCTTTATTATATAATTTTAAAATATTGTTTTGAGTTTTTCTGTATTGTTAAAAATGTTCTTGTGTGGAAATTTTGCACTAAAAGCTTTTGCATGGAACTTCATTGTAGCCTGCTTTGTTTTTTATTGTGTATTTATAAGTGTTTAGGTGTTGCATGAATAACATAAGTCAAAGTAGTTTTCCACACATGCACACACTTTATACAAAGGGTAAATAGTGATCTCACTGTCAACTCAGAGGGATATGGCAGTGGAATATTTACAATGAATCCATATCAGACTTTAAAATCTTGTCCACACATGTCAAATGAAGCTATAATCAATATTTCAGAATAATTCAAACTCAAATATTGGTGGGCAATCTGAGTTTGAAATTATTCTGATCCAAATCTCAGCCCATCATTCCTACCTGTGATTTCCAGGATAAAATGAATTAACCCCAGGCTGGCTTCTTAAAAGTGAATAAATATAAAAATGAGCCAAATGAGCCAAATGAGCCAGTCTTTTGAATGGCTCTTTGAAATGAACAGATCCCAAAGATCTGGCTCCCTCCAAAGAGCCATAAATCCCATCTCTAATAGAAGGTAGTACAGTTGAGAACATAATGGGCCAATGATCAGATGAGCTGACCTTGTTAATCTGAATGTGGCAGTGGGGTGTGGTTCAGCGTCAGCTGTGGGAGAGGGACGGGGAGTGGCTCATGGATGCAGCACCGGGCACAGGTGTTGGTGATCAATCTAAATTACTTCCTCTGTCCTGCAGTAGCGGCTGGGTCAGATGATAAGAACTCGCTCCCGGGAGAGGGGGAAAGAGGCATTATTGGCATCGTTGACAGCCGGGCGGCACGCCAGGGAGATGAGCGCGTGTCGAAGCAACATATAGACCAGTGGAAAAATAAAAAGGACATTTATTGGACACTCACCCTGCCTGTTTGTGTGTATGTGTGTGAGACAGCCGAGGGGAACCCATTGCTACACTGAACATTTTTGATTGAGATGCTGTTAGAAACATTTTGAATAACAAACACCAGTGAGACAGGAGCAATAAGGTGAAGAGCATTAAGTTTGGACCTGCTGCTCCTGCAACAAGGGAACAAACAGAGAACCAGAGCACAGAGTTGTTCACAGAGTTTCTCTGCTCACAGCCTTTATACACTTCAGTTACACAAGCAACACATGTCAGATACACATGCATCAGGTAACAGATGTCATCCTGTCTTTATTGTTATAATTCAGTGTCTCTGCCTGCTCAGTCTAAACACAAAGGTTCTGCATCACTGGTGACACAGGAAGTCCTCTATCTCAGCCTTGGAGAAGGAAGTCTTCTGTTTCGTCTTCAGGACTCCCATCTGTTGGCACCTGTACTGTCAGTCCTTGATTAACAGTCACACTCATTAAGTCATAAAGGTGTAAGACAAGGATTAAGAAAAAGAATTAACTGCCAACACTCACAGAAACTCATATATTTTGAGTTAAACACTAGGGATTTCTAAGACCACCCAGAAGAACATACATTTCTTTAATCAAAGGAAGGAATATACACTTTATAAGGAAGGAAGGAATATGAATATAAACTTTTTTTGCATTTATTGTTTGATCTTGTGCACTGTTTGCACTTTGGGAGGCTGAAAATCAGATTTCGACTACACCATCCATTCATTTTGTTTTTTTAAAGGGTTTAAAGCAGAAAATAAAATAAATGTTTGTGAATGTGTTTCCTGTGTTTCGCCGGTGAATGATGACAGAGATGAAGGTGATGTTGTGGTGAACTATGAGAACTTTGGAGACACGTCTGCCTCCGTCAGACTCCGCTGATCAACAACGTCCATATCAACATCAGCTGCTCAGAGAAACGCTGCTGCAGTGAAATAACAGCACATTTCCATGAGCAGCTGAAGCCGTTAGTAATGATGGGGATTCCAGCTCTTTTTAGAGAGCCGGCTCTTTCGGCTCCCAAGTGGCTCCTCAGATTGTTTTTGTTGCTTAAATTAAGTTTTTACCAAATTATGTGTAGAATGATGCTGTAGACATTGTAGGAGCAGCAACAGCTGCAGTCGACACACTGGCACCTTCATTAGCAGGTTCCCTTGCTTGTCTTTTCTCCTCTAATGGCACTGAAGGATGGACAGTTCACATGTGCCTGTGCAAGTTGTTTGTGGAGCCTGCTCTGTATGAAATGTTCACTTTGCACAGTCGACACTCTGCCTTTGTTCTGTTGACGACATTAAAATGTTTGGACAGACTTTACTCCATTTTCTGTCACTCACTGTCCTCACCTTTCCAGCGTGTAGTCTCTGTCTCTGCAACGTTCTCTGGCTCTCTCTCGTCTCCCTCCCTCCTGTTCGTGTGCTCACTGTGTGTAAACCTTCACTGTGTTGTTGAACAGCTCTGTTCTCTCTCAGCACTCAAATGTGTCCAAATACAGACAGAAACACACCCAAAGTGACTCGACAATGCACAGAAATATGATAACTCAGGCTACTTTCAGCAGTTTAGACCTAAAATGACCTTAAAGCTTCAATGTGTCTGCACA
>WARS01002311.1:0-15855 GCA_008933995.1 Datnioides undecimradiatus | reverse complement strand
GGGGGTCTGTGGGGGTATGCTGGGGTCTGTGGGGGTGTTTGGGGTTGTGTGGGGTCTGTGGGGGGTCAGAAGGCCTCAGCTGTTGCAGGTCTGTGATCCTCCTCAGCAGCAGTTTGTTTTATTTGAGTCGTCCACCGACGCCTCCAGACTCTGACAGTGTTGACTGTGATGTCATTGTGTGACACTATGTGACATCACAGCGAGACGGCCCATAGTTTGTTGTAACTTTGGCGGTTTCTCAGACGAGTTGGTCCCTGAGAGTCTGATCTGGGACCAGTTTGGATCCTCTGAGGTCTGAGGTTTGATCTGTGACTCAGAGTAAAAGAACAGAGCAGGATCAGCGATGCATTCAGGTGTTCAGGGGGTAACTCAAAGTACTGTACTTGAGTAAATGTAGTTACTTTTCAAGTCTCTAATTTGATTAAATTTAAGAATTTTATAAATCCACAAACCAGCCGAGACACCCCCCCCCACACACACACACAATGATTTGTACTTTTGAGGTCTAAATGAGCTTCAGAGCTGAAATCGATCGATCCGCTGATTCTTTGTGACTGATCAATGACATCAGCAAACCTGATAAACATAAATAAATAACTCCATCAAAAGATATTTGAAAGCTTTGTTGTTGTTTATTAGTCGTTTTGTTATTGACAGTGAGCAGCACGGGGGCCGTGGCATCGGTGAGCGGTCGCAGGAGCAGTGACCTGGCGACTCAGACGTCTGAGCGCAAACTCAGGTTCAGTTGAAGCCTCACGTCAGTTTCTGTTCTTTTAAAGCTGCTCTGTGTTTCCCTGAGGCGTTTACACACACACACATACACAGTGTGGTGGCCAGCGATAGGTGCCCGCTCAGCATGCTGGGAGCTGTCGGGATCGTGACCTCAGCTAACCTCTGGCTGGTTCACACCTCCTCAGGTAGATGAGCACAGGTGTGCAGCAACAAGTGAAGAAGAAGAGGCTGTTTCAACTCCTCAGAGCGCCACTACGCCACCTGCCTCCCTGAGCGTCATCTGACAGGCGACCAGGTGGTGGAAGCATCTCTTCGTCGTCCTGAGCCTGAGGACAGGTGAGGCCTGTCTGCAGACATTTTGGGTGGGCCTGCGTGGGAAACAAACGTCTGAGTCAGCGCCAAGCTGACGGATTTATCGTTTAGTGTTTACAATGATGACAGTAATTAATGCAGGTTTACCTGAAGCTCAGGTGAACCGTGCTCTGCACTCACTTCCACCCTGACATTAAAATACCTGTGAACAACAACAGCAGCAGGAATCCGCTACACTCAGTCACATGTATGACTCAGACGACTGCAGGCTGAAGATCAGAGCGACAACACGCTACAACACTGAGAGCGCACTGAGCAGGACAGGAACAGCAAACAGGAAGTGGATTAATGTGAACCGTGGAGATAAAGTCAGAGCAAACATGTAAAACACCATGAGCCAGCTGCAGCTCACAGCTGGCTTTTTGTGGTTCAACCAGCAAAGCTAGCACAGTTAGCACAGTTAGGACAGTTAGGACAATTAGCACGGTTAGCACAGTCAGCACAGTTAGCACGGTCAGCACAGTTAGCACAGTTAGGACAGTTAGCAGACTTAGCACAAACTGTTTGAAGTGAATGGCCACAGACTGACTTTAACGGTCACGTCACACGCTCCTGTTGTCTGTCCCCACAGGACACGTCGTCCCGTCAGGATTCATGACGCCTCCAGTCACAGGTGTGAATTGGCAGGTGAAGGAGTCTGTGGTCACATGAGCAGCACACGGCGAGATGCTGACCTGTGGCGAGGTCTGACTGGAACACACTGTAAACCTGCTGAATGTGCAGAGACTGCAGCGCTGACACACGGTCGTGCTTCGCTGCCTGCAGACACACGCCGCTCGCTGCTGGTCTGCACACGCTGACGGTCTCTCTCCGCTCAGGCTGGCGTCAGACCGGTTTGACATTTGGACCTGGGCTATTTAAAGCGGGCGGGCTCTGGTCTGAGTCAGGGCTCTGGGATGGAGAGTTTCGTCTGTAGGCTGCGTGTGTGTGCATGTTTGCGTGTGTGTGTGGGTCGGCGTGGCGTTGTGTTTGCGTCTGTCGGCTGCAGGGCGAAGTCTGAAGTCTGCTGTGGGTGTTTTCTGACTTTACACTGCAGAGTGACTGATGAAACCAGCATGAGTCAGACGGAGGCTGGGTGTGTGTGTGTGTGTGTGTGTGTGTGTGTGTGCGCTGTAAGGTGTGGGATCAGATTCCTGCAGCAGCTCTTGTTTGTTCTGGGACATATTTTGGGATGAGCTGCACGCTATCTGCACATTTTCTTTTTCCCACTGCAGAGACACGCCTTGTCATGTGTGCTTTCACAACACTGCGCGCGTGTGTGTGTGTGTCTGCAGCTCCTGCACACTGAAGCCACGTCCAACAGTGAAATTACTGTTGGGGATCAGATCTTGTACTCCAGTGAAATGAACAATATAAATGTATTATGAGTATCAGCAGCAGGACTGAGAGCTGCTGCACTTTAAATCTTCCTGGTCTTCATGAGAAGATGAAGACGTCACATAAACATGAGCTGAAAGCAGCTGCTTGGCTCTTCAGTCGCTAACACTGATCACAAAGAAACTAAACTGCTGGATGAAAGAAGAGAAGCAGAAAGACACTTTAATAATCCAGAGGGAAATTCAGGTATCCAGTAGCAGCGTAAAATTGTGCAAACACTTGCATATATAAAACATCAGAAAATGGAGAAATGAAATAAAGTAAAAATAGACATAAAATTAAATAAAGTTAAATAAAATTAAATAAAATAAGGTGGAGTAGGGAAAAAGAAATTAAGAGTATATAAACATACATACACATACCTATACACATACACATACCTAGACATATGCGTATATACATATACATGTACATATACCATATACATCTACATATATACATATACACACCAGCATATACACACATGCTCACATATATATGGTGGGGTTGTGGTGAATGTTTGGTGGTGTCCATCATGAGCACAGTCCAGGACAGTCCTCACTGGGAGGAGTTGAAGAGCCGTATGTCCTGCGGGACAAACGACTTCCTCAGCCAGTGGAGCAGGTCAGAGACAGCATCCTGCCACTGAATGTGCTCCTCTGCGTGGTGATGATGTCATGCAGAGGGTGATGGACATTGTCCAGGATGAGCAGAAGCTTGCTGAGGGTCCTTTTCTCTGCCACAGATGTTAGAGAGTCCAGCTCTGCACCCACTACAGAGCCGGCCCTCCTCACCAGTTTGTCCAGCCGTGAAACGTCCCTCTTCTTAATGCTTCCTCCCCAGCACACCACAGCATAGAAGAGGACACTGGCAATGACAGTCTGGTAGAACATCTGCAGCAGCTTCTGGCAGATGTTAAAAGACCTCAGTCTCCTCAGGAAGTAGAGCCAACTCTGTCCCTTCCTGTAGAGTGCTTCTGTGTTGGCTGACCAGTCCAGTTTATTGTCTGTTTGTACTCCCAAGTACCTGTACGTCTCCACTGTCTCCACACAGGTCCCCTCTATGGACACAGGCTGCAGGGGGGGAAATGACCTCAAAAAGTCCACCACCATCTCCTTGGTCTTGGAGGTGTTGATGTGCAGGTGGTTGGACTTGCACCATGCAACAAAGTCCACAACCAGGTTCCTGTACTCCTCCTCCCTTTATACACCCTACGATGGCCGTGTCATCAGAAAATTTCTGCATGTGACACAGCTCGGAGTTGTATCTGAAGTCTGAATAGGACAGGAGCGAGCACTGTCCCCTGTGGTGCTCCTGTGCTGCTGACCACCATCCCAGATGTACAGTCCCTCAGTCGCACGTACTGGGGTCTCACTGTGAGATAGTCTGTGATCCAGTTTACATGGTCCACACCCAGCTCTGTCAGTTTGTCCCTCAGTAGCAGGGGCTGGATGGTGTTGAAGGCGCTGGAGAAATCAAAAAACATGATCCTCACAGCACCACTGGCCCTGTCCAGGTGGGCAACACAATGGAACTACTTCACCTTAAAAACAGCCAGAACGGTTCCTCTGTTGGTTCCTCAGTCATTTCCTCTGTCGGTTCCTCTGGTTGTTCCTCAGTCAGTTCCTCTGGTGGTTCCTCTGTTGGTTCCTCAGTCAGTTCCTCTGGTGGTTCCTCAGTTGGTTCCTCAGTCACTTCCCCTGTTGGTTCTTCTGAACCCTGAGCATCTGTTCTTGCACTCTGTATCTTTGGTTCTGCAGGTTCGACCTCCTGTGAGAAATAGTTTCCTAGTGGACAAATAGCTTTACCTGTTAGCCACAATGGCCGCTAACTGCAGCTGTTAGCCAGTTAGCTCAGTTAGCCAGGCGAGGTGGCGTCAGACCAGGCGTCAGACCACACCTGCACACATTTCCCTGCAGGTGTATCAGTGTAAGCGAGCTGAATCTGACATCACGACTGATCCACCCACAGGAAGTGAGTCAGTGATGGTGTCATGACTTCCTGCTGCCCGATAGGAACATGAAGCAGATCAGACTGAGGCTTTTATTTTGAAAGGAGCAGAAGAACATTTGGTGTGTATGTGTGTGTGTGAGTGTGACTGAGTGTGTGTGTGTGGTTGGAGGGGCTCTGCTGTGATGTGCTGTGGCTGGAGCCCCTCGCTCCGCAGGGCAGGGCCTGTGGCGCTGGTGGTCTGGTGGTTTGGGGTGTGAGGCGGGTCTTTGGGGGGGTCGGCTCAGTAGAAAGATGGGGGAGGGTCTTGTGGTGGTCGGGGGTCTGTTACAGTCTATTTCTGTCGTTTCTCCAGCCCAGTGACCACAGACCCACGGGAGCAGGGAGGGGTGGGCTCAGTTAGCTGACGGCTGCTGATCGACAGACAGTCAGGGTCAAATACTCAAGTATTTATGACAGTTAAGGTACTTTTACTCTATTACATCATTAGTGTTTCATCACAGTGAAGGATCTTCATCATCACCTTCCTCAGTCCAGCCCTCGCTGCCTCGTTGCCTGAGCTGCAGCTCAGGTGTGTGTTTGTGTGCAGGTGAAAGGAGGCGTGACCCCGAGTGAAACTGAAGCCTGAGCTCCCGAGTGAAGCGCAGCCGCCTTGTTACACACCACAGAAGAACAAGCAGCAGCAGCTGGAGGGGACGGACAGAGCTGAACCATCCTCATCCTGGAACAAAGAGTGACAGCTTGCCTGCTCCTCTGATTGGCTGCAACCGTTACTGCTCATTAAGTGGGCAGGGCCAGGAGGCATTGTGTTATCTGTTGCCAGGGGATGCTTTGTTTACACTCATAACCATGGTAACAGAGACAAGGGGTGATGCTGGCTGCAGCAGGATGAAGCAGGACACACTGCTGCTGCATTCAGGTGTTGCTGGGAAACAAAACAACTTCCTCTGAAGCTACAAACACACCAACACGTAACTGATGGTACATTTCCACGCAACCTCTCATCAGTCATGATGTGAAATCTCGGCGGCTCTTCTTCTCTGTTTTCTCCATACGACCTCCTGACTCCCTGATCTTCCTGTTGGGCCTGAACCATCAAACATGACAATAACCGTGTTGGTTGTGTTTGTGTAAACACACTGACAGACTCTGATTGGTGTGGGGCAGCAGTGGGGGGGGGTGTCTGTTGTAAAGACATTAGTCTCACTGCAGGGGCCTCGGGTAGCATTAGCATTAGCATCAGCATCACATTATCATGTGACTGACAGACATTCAGCCGTCAGCTCTGTTTGCATTAACAGTCTCATTTCCTGCATTCGTATTCACGTCACCTGCTCATTGATCAGCTGATCAATGAGGTTTGATCCACTGTGATCAGCTGTCTGACCCCAGGGCCAATCAGAGAACGGCAGCAGAACATCAAAGGACCCAAATTACCTTTTTTTACAGAAAAACTGGAACATTTTTAAAATTCATGCTGATAAAAAGTTAATTCATTCATTTTACATCATAATTAAACTTATTTTTATTTATTTTATTTAATATTTGAATTAATTTTTATTTTGTAATTTGTTTTCTACAGTTTGACTCGTCTTTTACCTGCATCAGCATCATTTTACAGCTAATAGTCGTTTAATTTATCTTCTTCATATATAAACAAATAAACAAACTGAGAATAAATGAATATGAAGGTTAAATCAGGTTCACTTCACCTCCCATGATGCACTGGGCTCCCTGTGGAGATAACAAGCATCATCATAGATCATCATAGACGTCATGACGACGGCTTGAAGACAACAGTCACCTGAACTCAGCAGGTGACACACACACACACACACACACACACACACACACATACACACACACACTCTCATTACAAAAGTAATGAAATCAAAAGATAAAATCAAATAATCAAGTCAGCAGTGTGTTTAAACACTGTGTGTGTGTGTGTGTGTTGTGTGTAACGGCCAACACTCAGGAAGCAGGATGCAATTTAACATGAAGGACTTTCTGTTGCTAAGGGCAGCAGCCAATCAGGAAGCAGCATCAGTTTTCCATTAACTGATTCTACTGAACTGAAACACACATTTTACAATTTTACAGCCTCTGATCATTAAAACAAAATAATTAATACAGTTTTGACTAATGATGCATTAATATTAAATATTAATAACCAACTCTTTGACACTTGAACTCCGAACACAGGATTTTTACTCTACGTGTTTCTGAACTGGTCACATGACTCATGGAAACATTAATGGATCTTTTCACATTAAAACACATTAAAGTTTAATTTGTTGTTTAATTTTTGTGACTTTAATGTTTAAACAGAAAGTTTCAGGAATGTTTGGGGAGAAAATTATTTTAATGTGTTAATTAAAAACTTTAAATATAATGATTTTCCATTCATTAGTTAAAAAAATTATTTAAACTGATGAAACCATAAAGTTTATAATACACGCATCTGATCTGTGTGTGTGTGTTGCTCAGCATGTGGCAGCAGTGCTGGTGGTCTTATCGAAGTTTGTTTCATCTTTAAATATCAAATAGTTTAATGACTGTGTGTGTTTGTGTGCGTGTGTGTGTATTTGTGTGTGTGTGTGTGTGTTGTGTCTCAGATCATGAAGTTGACGACACGTTGTAAAGTTTTTACAAACTGAGAAAAGTTATATCCTGTGTCTGGGTTCAGAGCTGCAGAGCTGATGAGTTAAATCAGAGAAAACACAGCTGAAATCAGTTTAATTAACAATCAGCGACTGATCTTTAATGAATTAAACAACATCAGGATGATGGTGAGTAGAAACAAGGCTGCATCATCTGCATAGAAACAGATATTCTCAGTCTGAGCTGGAATTAAACCATAATTAATGCAGATTTTCACTGATAAAGACCGAGTACATAAGCCTGTGGGCCTCCTGTGTTCGTTATAATTATTCAGTTACATTGATTAATGATTGAATGATGATGAGTCATGTGTTTTGATTTTAGCCTCACATCAACTTTTCACTTCTGTCCAAATTCACGCTTTCAGATCCAAAGTTGTGTTGATTTGTGCGGATCATCATCTTTTTGTCTCATAAACTTTTGTTTGTTTTCTGCAATAATCTGATCCCGGCGTGTTGTCACGGTAACCAGGGTGACACTGACTTCATGGATGACCGACAGAAGCACAACTTCCTGCAGGACACTAGTGAAATGTTTTGTTGTTTCCTGATTGTCACAGAGCAGCACAGACCTCAGTGATTTATCCTGAAATACTTATTTTAAAGAGTTTTCCAAACTCTTGTCATGGAAATCTGCTTTTTTCTAGTCTTTTCCAGGCGGTTTGTCCCAACAGGGCCTGCAGAGTGTCGGTCAGCCCAGGTCTGGAGTCCTCGCAGTCCCTCTGCTTTGTGGTCTAGAGGAGAAACAGAAGCTGGAGGGTTTTCCAGCAGCAGGGAGGAGGGAGGGTATGTTTGGTTTCACATCAAAGTGCGGTTTGAGTGGGTGGTGTTAGGCTGGTGGGTGGGGGGGTTACCTCAGCACATGGTCTGTAATTGTGGGCTCGTGCACAAAGAGAAAGGAGGCTCTGTGATGGTGTTTAGATGAAGCTGCTGATGATCTCTGGTCGGTTAGAGCAGGAAAAGCCAGAAGAACAAAGTGGTTTTCAGTTTAAGGTCAAAGCTGCAGTTTCCCCTTAAACTCACACATTTCCCCTTAAGTTTTCAAACACTGACGTCAATGAAACATCGCTTCATCCCTTAAAAGTCAAACCCAGGTCTTCATCAAACGCTAAAGCTTCAAACACTGAAAGCAAACATCACTGTTTTAAGGGCATTCATGTTTGTTAATGGATTTTCTTATATTTAAGGGATTTCTATGTCTTTGTACAGTTTGTGTGTTCTAATTTTAAAAGATAACAAGTGTAAATTAGTCAGATTCATTAAATGACAGCTAATTAAATGACTAACACTTGATGACCTTCTTCCTGAAGCTAAACAAATTAAAGATTCTCAGTTTAATTATGTTAATGAACCTGAGGCCATAATAAACCCTTAACCTGATAAATACGGTATTTACTTTCATCTAAAGCTGAAATATTCAATGTCATTCCAAATCATCAGTCCAATAGTAAGAGGTGGTCTCTATTAAAAGTGCCATAGTTTTAAGGGGTTTTGGCTTTAATTAAGGAGATTTTAATGTAAGTGAAAGGTTAAGGGGTTTCTGATAAAACAAACAGCTCAGACGTGTTCACCTGGAATGAAAATGTGTAGACATTAACGAGCTGAGTCTTGGACCCTGTGGTGCTCCATGCTGAGTCCTGTGGCACTTTAACCTCTGCTGGAAACGCAGTCGCTCTCAGGCAGAAAGACGCTGCCGTGTTTATAACAGAAAACACATTTCACAGATACATCTTTTATATTTAGATTCCTGTCCTGTGTCCTCAGAGTAAATGACAGTTTCAGTCTGACCCATTTTCCTGCAGCCTGAGCTCTGCGGTTTGGCTCCTTAACACAGCCCAGAGCCGGACGGGAGGAGGGGTGAGGAGAGAGGAGGGTGGGGGCGGGGGGTTATTCTGCGGCAGGACGGGCGGGGCAACGCCCGGCTCAGTAAATTTAGCCTCAGCTGGGACAAAAATAACGGCGGAGGTCCAGAGCAGATATTTATAGCCCAGTCTGAGCTGCAGAGAAGAGCTGCCTGTTCTCTGAGAGTCTCCGCTGACTCTGGCTCCTCGCTTCAGTACCAGAGTACATTTACTACATACTCAACTACTACTATCAAATGAGCTGCTGTCATCTGCACACACACACACACAGTGGGTTCAGTCAGCTGCTGATAAACAGCATCAACATTAAAAACACTTAAAGTCTCATTAAAGTCCATATCAGGACCAACAAGTCCACGTCAGGACCAACGAGCCCACATCAGGACCAACGAGTCCACATCAGGACCAACAAGTCCACGTCAGGGCCAACGAGTCCAAGTCAGAACAATCAAGTCCAAGTCAGGACCAAGGACTCCAATAAGTCTGAACAGGGCCTACGAGTCACAGTCAGTACAACTGGGTTCATCCAAATTAAGACCAAAGAGACCAAATGAAGCCAAGCGTCAGCTGCTCAGTGTCTGGACTCTGATCCTGTTCAGGACTTTGAGCCTTTAGCCATGTGAGCAGCTGAGACACAGAGCTGCTGAATGCTAACATGCTAACAGCGTCAGTGCTAATACATTAATGTGTAGCAGGTGAAATGTAGCATGGTAATGTTAGCTGCTCAGTAAACACATGTAGCAGAGGATGATGGGAAATGCACAGTCTGACCTGCTGGTGGCGCTGACTCAGCAACAACATCAGCCTGATAGAAACACACAGGAAAATGAAAAAAGAGAGAGTCTGGTTTCCCATAAACAGACCCCCCCAACACACACACACAGACACACTCCCCCAACACACAGACAGGAAGTGGTGCAGTTTCTGGTGTGTGTGTGTGTGTGTGTGTGTGTGTGTGTGTGTGTGTGTGGGTGTGTGTGTGTTCATGTTGCAGTTGCACTCAGAGAGCAGAGAGATGATCACATGAACATTCAGCAGGTCCATGTTAGACAACACACATACATGTAAACAACAGAGACACACACACCTCAGCAGTGTGTTCATCTGCAGCTTCATTCAGCTTCAGAGCTGAGAACGAGTCTGGACTCCCAGAGTCAGGACCCAGAGGTCTCAGAGGTCAAAGGTCACAGTTAAATCTACATCAGCATCCCACCCTGACCCACAACACGTCAGCTGTGATGACATCACACAGGGCAGCCAGTAGGCAGGTGGGGAGTGACGGTCAGTGTGGAGTCAACGTTTTCATACAGTTGTGTCACATGACGCAACAACTCATCTCACAGAGCGAAGCATTTGTGTGTGTGTGTGAGATCCTTCACAGACAGACAAAGAGGAGCTGCTTCAGTGTTGTTGTTGTTGTTGTCTTGTGTGAATGATATTTTGCATCTCCCTCTCTTGATGTTTCTCGGATGTTGCAGCGATCTCTGCCTCCTTCTTCATTACTTCCTCCTCTCCTCCTCTGTGACTCATCCCTCTGATGCTCTCCACGGAGCCTGAAGCAGCCTTACATGGTCAGTGACGCTGCAGCAGGATCTCCCTGCGTAACGTGTCAGCTGCAGCTCTGGGCTCCCACCAGCTGCTCGGCTCAGCCGTCCAATCGGCAGGCTCAGTCTGTTTCCACGGCGACATGACGCAGGCCTGAGAGCGGCAGGCCTCCTCGCTGTACGTGGACGCTGCTGCTGAACAGAAATAACTGTGACACACATTCCTCCCGAGCATTTGTCTAAAAATAAGGCTGCTATTCCTGAATCAGTGGAAGAATCAGCGACAGGACGCAGGCTCGTTATTCACATGCTACAGTGAGGCTGCCGGTCCAAACAAGCCACACCGAGGCCTAAAGCTGGCTGCTGGACCAGCTTCATGGTAACAGGAAGTGCTAACACTGAGGTCTGAAGGAGCACGTCAGGTCGATGGTTCACAGGTTAGCACCGGTTACCCCTGGTGGCCTGGTCACATGTCAGCAGGTGTATGGGGGAGACGTTCCCTGTCTTTGACGTGGGGTGGAAGCTGTGGAAAAGCCTGTCAGTGTTCTTTGAGTCAACTGCAACACTCAGCTCGTCTCTGAGAGGCCTCACCTGTAACAGGAAGTGCAGCAGCACAGACACTGCAGAGCAACACCGACATGGTTTCCCTACACTCCCTGTTCCCTGCACACACGCACACTGAAAACCATTATGGGTGTGTGAGGTGTGAGGAGCAGGTTCGTACACACATTCCTTCCACCCGATCACAGGTGGCCTGTCTGGCAACCTGAGGTCATGTGACCTGTGCTCTGCTGTCAGTGACGTCCATGTTTGTGCCTGTGCATCACTGATGTCGGATCAGATCACACAGTTCAGCGTGCAGCAGGGTGTGAGCTGTTTGCCCTCGTCAAGCTCACATCCTCGAGCTCTCTGTTGATTTATAGATATTATGTAACCATGGCAACCCATCTTTACGAGCTTTAGCGACGTAGCAGGTAGCTACGGTGTGTGTACAAATGTTTGGTTACAGATGATAAAACACATGAAATGGCCACGTTGTTTTACATGTGAAATCTTTAAATAGCTCTGAACACGCATGGAACATGTTCAGGGACAACGCCAGGTGTGTCGTCAGGTAAAACGTGTTTACCACATGCAAAATGACAGCTTTTCAGATCAGTCAGCGCTACCATGGAAACAGGCCGATGCTTGGCTGTGATGCAGTTCAGGGTTCAGCAGCTGTCACCTGTCAGGGAGAGAAACCGAAATCTGACGGCTCGACATGTGAAGCAGCTCCAGGACCTGACCATGGTTCTTCTTCTCTGAACGTCCGTGTGACCTCAGACATGTGCGTGTGGCGGTCAGTGTTGCGCTTCACTGTGATGTCATGTCAAGCAGATTGTTCTGTGATAACCTCTGATGTTAGTCTGTGTTTCTATGCCAAGCTGTCTGTGCCCTGTCCGCCCCGCCGGCCCCTCCAGGGACGGGCTGGCTGCCAAAGCAAACAGCCCGTGGCGTCAGCAGAGCAGCGGAGTCCCTGTTACAACAGGATGTGACATCACAGGCTGGGGCCACGGGCTGTTTGTACAGAGTAGGCTGCAGAGCTTCAGTTTACAGCTCAGCAGGTCACACACAAACACACAGCTGGAAGGACTCGCTGTGTCTCTGCAGGAGCGTTAAACACACGGCGTTGAAAGGAAAATGCCACAGGAGCAGAGAACAAAGGTTAGAACCACGAGAAACCGTCAGGGAACCGAGAACACGCCCTTCTCTGCCCGCTCCTTCAGGGATGGACTCAAACTCACCAGCCCTGCTGCAAACATGCTACCTGTTAGGCTAACAGAGTGGCTAACACAGGCTAACAGGACTGAGAGGCTAACACAGGCTAACAGGACTGGGAGGCTAACGCAGGCTAACAGTACTGAGAGGCTAACGCAGCCTAACAGGACTGGGAGGCTAACACAGGCTAACAGGACTGAGAGGCTAACACAGGGTAACAGAACTGAGAGGCTAACACAGGGTAACAGTACTGAGAGGCTAACACAAGCTAACATGACTGAAAGGCTAGTACAGGCTAATTGGACGGAGAGGCTTTCACAAGCTAATATGAGGACCTAGAAGCTACGCTAACAGGGCCTAGCAGCTATCTATAAGTTAGCATGGAGCACGGAGTCGTCTCTCTCTGTCAGTCAATGAAGCACCACAGACACATTCACGTTCATCAGACTCGGCTTTGTTCCCTGACAGAAACACAGTGAAACATCATCAGTGACCTCCAACATTAACACATGACCCCCACCCTAACTCCACCCAGACCTCCCTCTGACTCCATGAGAACGGATCCTGAGCCATTTTCAGCTTTTTCTTTAAAATCCCATGCAGGACGCGGGTTTGGTTTTGTTTGTGAACTTTGCTCTGCCTCCATGCATCATGTCCTCGCATGTTGAGGCACAGTCTGTTCCTGCTGGTGCTGTTGTGAAGGTCTGGGGTTCCCTCTGTGTCTGACCCCTGACCTGATCAGGTTCTGCAGACTGAACTGTGTCATCATGAAGGATTTGCTTTGGACCACAGACAGAAAAAAGGCAAACCTGAGTCAGAAGAAGTGACTCATTTTCTCTTTTAATTCCAGCTTTGTCAACACTGAAAACGGAGAGTGATCACACCAACACACACGCTGCAGATGGCCCCATGGAAACCAAGGCGGTGTGAAAATCTCCGCCGACACACTTGTCATGTGACCTGCAGTGATCACAGTCAGACGCTGAGTTCCTGCTTTTATCGTTTTCACTCTGCTCTGGTTTAATATGTGGCCAAAAGTATGTGGACGCTCCAACACCAACCAGCCCATGCACATAGAGATTCTGGGTTCTGTGCAGTTCTCTGGTGGTTCTGTGCAGCATTTAAAAGCAGCTGAAGCTTGTTAGGATCAGGACGTGATTAAACACAACTCCATGAGACCATGAACCTCTGAGTTTAACCGGAGGGACGTCTGAGACCACTGACCTTTTATCAGCAGTTAAACAGTTTTCTCGGGATGTGATTGAATACTGATGTGAAGAGTTGACATGTGGTGGCATGAAGGAGAACAGTACGGGCCCGAGCACTGATCCCTGTGGTACTCTGGGTGTGAGATGAGACTTGAAACGTCTGATCTAAGACGCTGCATCATTAACATTTTCCTTCTCTGGTACGGATCAGACCCCAGAACAGACAAACGTTCACTTACTCTCAAAGCCTTTACAGCCACAGGCATCGTCTCATCATCTGGTTTGAGCTCTTCACAGGTTTCGTTCTGTTAAAGTCAGCAGCACTGTCCACATACTTTTGGCCATGTAGTGCAAGTCCTCTATTTTTCTGAGAAGATGCATTTGAGTACAGTTTGACATCAGTCACACACACACACACACACACACTGATGAAAGACTCAGAATTGATCATTTCTCCTTCAATAATTTATTGATCAGATTCAATAAACAGGTCTTTGCACATATATTACTCTGCTGTTTAAATAATCAGCTGTCGCGTCAGCACGTGACTCCATCACGGCAAAAAGAACAATAAATCATAAGGCGTGACCTCACATGTCACCTCAGTTCATGTGTGAGCACGCAGGTGTGCAGCTGCGGCTCAGGTAGTCCCGAGCTTCACGTGCAGCTCCACGGTTCATTCGTGCATCAGTTCAGTCACGTGACATCCAGCTGCTGTTGGACAGTCACGTGACAGATCGTCAAAACGCTCCCTGTCTCTGCAGCTCCAGGACCTGAGTCTTCTTGCACAGTCCTCCTGGGTCCGGCTCTCAGAACCCGGCCGGTACCGTAACCAGCATCTCGCGCGCCAATCAGGCAGCAGGACGGCCCCTTCGGTTCGGTCCTTCTGTCAACGCAAACGCCGTTTTTCCTCTTCAGCAGGAGGGTGGCTGTTTGGACCGTTTCCACTCTTTCTCACCGCTCCGCAGCGGTCTGACTCGGTTCGGCTCAGCCTGGTTCCGCTCAGCGGTCCTGCAGCTCCAGGCAGGGCACCCACTGGTTCCTGCAGCGGCTCTCCTCGCAGAAGCTGCTGATGTTCTGCAGGGCCTGGCACTGCAGCGGCTGCACCGGAGGGTTCTGCAAAGCACAGCGGGGCAAACGGTCACACTTCCGGTTACACTTTATTTATTACGTAACAACCTGCGGTTATTTCATGTTAATGTTTCATTTGCATCCGGAGATTTACACTCCATCAAAGCTGTGGTGATACATGTCTCACGTGTTCAATTCATCTGTGGCTCAGGAAGGTGGACTCACCGTGACCAAGATGCAGTGCAGGTCCCGGGGCTCGTTGCCGTTGCTGTCCTCGGTGTCCTCCTCCAGCAGCTGCGCCAGCCGCCTCATGCCGGACAGCCGCAGGATGTTGATGTCGTTGTCGCAGCAGAAAGCCTGCAGCAGCGTGAAGTGGATCTGCAGCGCGATGTCGTCTTCATCTTCCTCATCGGTGGCGAGGACGCACAGGACAACGCTGTCCGGGTCCCTGCAGGAGGCGGAGGACAGACCCGGTCAGACCAGTTTTCATGCTCTCATGTCAGAACCATTCAGAATCAGACCCGCGGTGTTCGTCAGGAAACAGAAACTGTGAGCGTACTTACACATTCATGAGCTTGGCGGACTCGTAGACTCCCACCGTGAGACAGTCCTGCCGCTGAGCCGCGACCAGCAGTTCCTCCAGAGCCTGACTCACCGTCTCCATCCTGCAGGGGCACAGAGGCGGTTAGACAGACCGAAACCCGCACAGCACGCACACACACAGCTGCACCGAGATTGACTACAGCTCAAAACTCTGGAAATTAACCACGATAACACAGAAAATACGAGTTTGACTGAGATGAGGGGTTAGTAACTGATCTGTGATCAGCTCTAAACTGCGATCTGGCACTCGTGCAGCCTCGTGCCGGTGCGTAATTACGCATCGTTAGACCCTGAACGTATTACTTACTTTTTGTCTGTGCTGTTGGATCCAACGACCTCCTCCAGAGTCATGTTGAAGTCAGTAAAATAATCCACAAAATCCAGGATAATCAGAAAATCCACAGCGCGGAGAGGCTGCTGTCCGTCAACTTCCCGGAATAACGTCCCAAAGAGCAGTAATCCAGATCGGTTCAAAGCTCCGTTCACAGTCCGGTACCAGAGTCCACAGATCCAGAGGAAAGTCCGTGTCGTGTGTCTGAGGAAGAAACGATCTCTGTTGCTGAAACGCGAAACTCTCTGGCTTTATATGATCTCGCCGCGGCAGGCGTCGCCCCGCCCCAGCGCTGCGCCTCTCATTGGTCCGTTGCTGTCAAGAGATCCCCCGTACTCTGCGCCCATTGGCTGAGCGCGCAGCAGACGCCGTTGAACCCACGTGGGTGGTTTCGGAGAATCCCCC
>WARS01002305.1:0-48711 GCA_008933995.1 Datnioides undecimradiatus | reverse complement strand
TATATATATATATATATAAGGGGTGGGACTTTAATGCATTAATTAATTACAAAAAAGTTTGCATTCCAAACAACACAGAACGTTGTCAGTGCACGATTTCCGAGTACACCGATTACGCTGATGCACACATCAGAGCTTGGCTAGCTGCTACCAAAAAGGAGGAATCGGATGAAAGCACGTTGCTAGGACTGATGCACTTCAACCCTGCGGTATCGTCTAAATGCAAAGCATGTTGCAGCGAGCACAGAAACCGCCGGAGCTGTTAGTGCTAGCAGTCCCAGTCCAAGTACGAACAAGAGGTGTCAGCAGCCCAAACTTGATCAAATGACTGGCTTCAGGACCAAAAGTGTTATAGCCTAATGTATAAAATAATTTGTGCTAAGGGTACTTGGAGTTTAAAGGAGATTTAAGCCTGTCAAATGACCATTTATATTTCTAGTTGTTTTACCAGAAGAAGAAAGAAGTAGAAATTGCACTTATGTTGAATTGTTGTTTTGTTGGTTTTTTTGTTTTTTTTACCATTCAAAGTCAATACTGTTCTGAAAAAGTACTTAAAGTACTTAAAATGACACTTTAACTTTAGGTCTGTTCAGTTTTGGTCATATTTTCTATTTCTTTTTCTACTGTTTTGAATTGAAATGCAATTAAATGCATTTTTCCAGACAATAAAAGAGCTTGAGTTTACAATATTCATGTCTGTGTCTATTATTTGATTCAGTCATCCACTAAAATCCATTTAAATTAAAAAATGTTGCTTTTTGGGGCAAATATTGTCATGCGATTAAAATGTGATTAATCTAGATTAATTAATTACAAAGCCTCTAATTAATTAGATTAATTTTTTTAATCGAGTCCCACCCTTTCTTGTAAATATGTATATAGTGCACTGTCCTTGGCTTTTCCTGCTGTTGTGGCACTGGAATTTTCCTGGTGTGAGATTATTAAGGAATCTTTAATGTGTGTGTGTATGTGTGTGCGTATTTTAAGGCAAAGGGTGGTCACATAAAATATTGATTTGCTTTAGATTTTTCTTCTGTTCGCTCACTTTGCGTTTTTTTACATCACTAAATATAAACAATTATTTTTTTTATTTTTGAAAGCATTCTTACTTTGCAGCATTTCTTCACATCTGAATTTTGTTGGTACTTGTTTTTTTTCTCTCTCTCTTCTCTAGTACCTTCAACTGCATACAGCTGGCTATACTGCAAGAAAAGCTGGAGGGGGCAGATGTGGAAAGACACCTGACAGCATACACCATTGACTACCTCATCAACAGACCACAGGAATGTGAGGCTGCATGACTGTGTGTCTGAGGTGGTAGTGGGTACTGCGCTCTCCCCATTCCTCTTTTCACTTTACACCTCGGACTTTAGTTACAACAAGTCAATTTGTCACCTCCAGAGGTTCTAAGATAACACAGTCATTGCTGGATGTGTGTCTGAGGGAAACAACTAGGAGTACAGGAGTGTCATCATGGACTTTGACTGGTGTGAGCATAACCACTTCCAATTAACTCCAGCAAGGAAAAGGAGATGGTGATATACTTCCTCCAAAAACCATCACCACAGATGAGATCCAATAAACTGGTCAGGAGGGCCACTTCTGTTCTGGGCTGGCTGCTGGACTCCATGGAGGAGGTGGGTGAGAGGAAGATGCCAAGCTGACATTCATCATGGACAACAGCTTCCATCCCTTGCACCTGATGGTGGAGACCCTGAGCAGGACCACTACTGCAGGTCATTCATCCCAGCAGTGGTCAGACTGTACAACACACATGCAGTAAGCCACAGTCATACACACACACATATATGCGTGTGTATACATATATATATGAATATATACACACACACACACACATTTATGTATATGTATATATTAATGTATATGTATATATTAATACAATGTAAGTGTAATATTTGTGCGTATTTGAAGTTGCCATCAGACTTTTTTTCTTGTGCAATATTATTTCCGTTCTGGAAATGTATATTTGTATATGACAAACTTTTTCTTTTTGACATTTTTTTTCTCTTGTGTGTTAAGTTGTGTGTAAGTGTTTTGGGTTTCTTTTTTTGCTCCCTGTGTTTTTTCATTGTCACTTACCTTTTTCATTTTTGTCTTTGCCAAGGGTTTTGTGCCACACAGAGGAACGCGACGAGAGGGACCCAATTGCAGACAGACACAAGGAATGGAGACAGTTTAAAGCAGTTTATTATTTGGGGGATTAGGCTTACAGTAGGTAGAGGCAGGCTGGGTAAAAAAAAAAACAAAACAGGTAATCACTTCGAAAAAGTACACCGAACAATTCCAAAAGGGAGCAGGCAGAGACGAAATCCGTTTATCGAGCAAAATCCATAAAACCAGAAATCCAGAAAAAAACCCCACAAGAATTAACACTGGGAAACACAAGGAAAACTCGGGAACACTGGCACACAAACACGCTCAACAACAATCAACGAACCAACAGAGAATTCTCTTCCTTTCATTTTCTTCCCTTTCTGAAAATAATGCATTCACTGTACAACTACAGATCCCTTGCCATTCAATGCCTTGAGGCCAGGTAGAAAGCTGTTTTGTTGCAGTACTTAGAGGTGGGTCTATCTGAAATGAAATAAATGCGCCTGACTGCTGGATACTCTTCTCAGATTGATTTCAGCACTGGATCAAGATGAACCCATGTTGTAGTGAGCTTCAGGCACAATGACAGAAGGTCACTCAGGAACCAGTTTGCCCCTCTGGGCCTGCCTTTCGACCCCAATGCTCTCATCGCCCGGGCTATTAAAATAGATAAAAGCTATACAGAGAGAAAAAGACACGTTCAGAGCAACGCCTTCCAGCCAGCTCACCAGGGATGCCATAGTCGATGTCATCTATCTCCTCCTCCAGTCTTCTTGACAACATCCTCCAACTCCAGGGTGGAACCCATGCAGCTTGGGCACATTCGTCTCACCTTCATGAGCACCAGAGATAAGTACTAGATGGTTGCTGCATTTATTGTGGAAAGAATGGACATTTCATCGCCTCTTGTCCTGTAAGAGAGCCCTCAACGGCAGCCAAGGTAAATAGTTCTGTCACCCCCAATTTATCTCTTACCAATCCCACTTGCTTACAGCTCACCGTGACTCTTGCCTCTGATAGCAATATTCTAACCTATGGTATTTTGTTGATTCTGGATTCTGGACACCAATCTAGGAAACTTGGTCAGGCAAACTTCTAAGTTCTAAGACTTACTTGAAGCAGAATCTAGATGCTCATGCACCAGATGGCTCAGCAATGTAAGGTCACTCATTACACTCAGTTGATGTTGCTCACCTTCCCGGATTCTTTCTCTAAATGCATCAGTTTTGATGGATTTAAGGCACTACAACACCCCTGACTTGCACAGTATGATACACACCTTGATTTGAGCCATCATCTCCTGGGGAAAGGTCTGTGCATCTAACTTCTTCCCATCTTGCCACTAAGGAATAATCCAGTCTCCTTCTCTCCTGATGAAGCAGGATTTTTTTTTGATAGAAAAGAAGGATAAGACCCTACACCATTGTACTGACTACAGGGACTTTAAAAACTATTAAGAACAGGTGCCCTTTCCCTTTAATCTCCTCTGCTTTTTTGCAAGATTTTTATCAAGTTGGACTTAAGAAATTAGTGCCTGAAGCATACAGGTAAAACTTTAGGAACTGGGAGAAAGGGGACAAACAAACCCATGTTGAATTTGTGTGACAAGTTTAAAAAAACACTAAGTAATACATAGTATGTTAGAAGTTAAAAATAGTTCATGATCCGTGTAATGGAAATTTATGCTTTGTAGTCAGATGTTTCAAATAATATAATGAAAATTATATTCTGTAGTCAAATGTTTCAAGTAAGGTTCAGGATGTTTGTTCCAATACAGATAACCACATGAGCTGTCATGGTGTGGTGACAGAGCATCTTTGGTGATATGATTGTTCATGTAACTTTTCATGTAACTGTTTCTGCATTCTTCCATCACACCACATAAGGTGATATGATGCTCTTCTAGTTTTACTGTTTTACTATATATGCTCTTCTAGTTTTACTGTTTTACTATATAAGCTGTTTGCATTTTATGTTCAAAACAGATCAAAACAGAACAAATCTGCAGATTTTACTTGGATACATGTCTGTTTGAACTCTCATTCTTGCAAGAATAAAATACACTGACCAGCACTCGAGTCTAGTGCTGAGTTTACTTTAAGTGTTTTATCATCTCACAAGGTTTCTCCTTTAAAATCAAAAATTTCAACATGTTACAATTTTAAAAAATTCTAATTTTAAAAGGGCAAATACAAACATAAAATCATTAAAACAGTTAAAATTTGCTAGAAGACTAAAAAGGGTTAAAAGATATGTTTGCTGCGCATGGTTTACATTATTCTTTACCGTTTAATGTAAGATAAAACAGTGTTAATATGTGGTGGACAGAGTGGTCTTGATCTGGTAGTCAGAGATCGATTGCTTTTGTCTCTGCCTGCTACTGAGGGGAATTCGCGGCAGCGTTGTCAGACATACAATAATTATCGTATTTGTATGATAATTTATCAAAGTTAATTCATTGGCAAGCCATACATATTTAGGATACGTATCCAGCACATACTTACTAGGCTTCCTGCACACATCATCTCACATGCCTCTTTACAGCCAGTCACAGAGATATAAAAAGGCTCTGGCCAATCAATGCAGCATGCGGTGATGCAAGAAGTAAAAAATGAACAATAAGCACGACCGTAAAGAAGAGGGCCGAGGGACTTGTGTAGCGGAGAGGCGGATGGGAAAAAGACATAGATGGCATAGATAGATACAGGCTGCTATAGTTCAAAGCACATACAGTACTTGGTGTTTGTGTGTGTTTTTTTCATGCTGAAATGCAACTATGCAAAAATGTTTTAGACCAATTTTGCCCTTATGTTATGATAAATAAGCTATTACAGTAGCTGTTGTTGCTGTTTGCACTTCACAAATATCTGTGCAAAAATGACCCTGGATTGTGATTTTCAATAAAACTGTAATAAGGTTTCTATCGCAAGTTCTTCTATTATCACAGGCAGTAGTAGTTTAGATTAACAGTAGATAGTTTGACTGGTACATATTCTGAGCTGTTCAGTGCAGGCCAGAGCTCATGCTGATCCTTCACTCCAAACAGGCAGAGGCACTGTTCTGCAAGGGGCACCTGTTTTCAACTGTTCTGTTAGATCATTATAGATAGATTAGATTATTGTATGCATGGTCTATGAGAATGTGTTATTGAAACAGATGGCCCTGAGCCTGAGGAAACGCCAATCTAGTCACTCCCGTGATTATTTCACCCCTTTTTCAGGTATGTTACAGAATATACGCAGAGTTGACGTGTCCATAGTAATTCACCAATGTATTAAAATTGTTAAGAGTTTTTTTTATTGAAGTTGGAGTAAGTTATGGTTAATGTGGCAGGATAAGCTTTGTTCCTTTGGGGTTTCAGTGGGGGCAGGCTCTGTTGCTGGGCACGCTACCTACTAGCCAATTAGGGCGGGCTATAAAAGTAGGCCGGTACCTGTTCAACCCACCTGATTTCCTGTTGCCTCACTCCTGGTGCAGGTATGATGGTTAGTTTTGGCGTGGTGATTTCCTCTGGCGCCTGTTTGCTTTACATCCAGTATTTTACTCTTGTAGAGCTGTTTTCAGTGTCTCTTCCCCTCTGCCGGAGCTTGATGGATTGCATACGAGAGGTTTGTCTTCTCATGCTGCAACATATATCACGATATGAGTGTAGCAAATAGCTGTGTTTATGTCGAAGCCCTATAAGGACTGTGCACTCTGCTCCCTCCCGTCATACCGTGTGTGTGTCCTATCATTAAGTTGGTACGTATGCCGCATAGCATTGTTTGTTTTTATTAAACAAATTGGGACACTAACAGAAGTTATATTTGCAGGTCCCGTTGATGCGGCGTGTGGCTGTATACACCCCACGCACCGGTGTGCAGGAGATGCTGCTGCTTTGCTTTGCTTGCTGCTTTGTTTTGCTGCTTTGCTTTGCCTACTATTCTGCTTTGCGTTGACGGCTTTGCTCTGCTTGGACTGTTTCGCTTCAGCTGTGTTGCCGGCGTGCTGCTTTGCTGGTGCGGACACATGGCACCGGCTTCCACTCTGCCTGCGCTGCTTCAGCTATGCTGCTGTTTGCTGAGGCTGAACCAGCGGATCTGGTGAAAGTCACAACACTGGGACATAATGTTAGTTATTTCGTTTTGTAGTCAAATTATTTTTTCCTTTGGTTATTCATTGATTTAAGTTTTAGGATTCGGCCAGTAACCACTTTGAGTGGTTGAAAGTTTAATACTATTTATTTACTATTATTCTTTGCTTTCTTCTTGTGTTTAACTGACCACTGTGTCCCTTGTGTTGCAGAGCTGAAGGCCTGAAATGGTGGTGCTGGTGGTTCTGGGTGGCGTGTCTCTGTTCGGTGTGCGGCGTCATTCACTTCTGGGTTTCTTTTCTCGGCTTGTGTGTGGAGCACTGGGCACGGTTGAGTGGGGTGATTTTTATTTGGGGGGGAAACTCCCTGGTTGCCCCCCCCCCCATATTGAACCATGTCTCCTCCTCCTCCATGTCTTATAGTAGACCAAATCTGCTCGTGTCCTGGGTGAGGCATTTCCTTGGGTGAAACTCCCAAGGTGGCGTTGTCGGGCTCATTTCCATAGCTTCATCACTGTACATAAACCTTCATCTCAATAAATTCCATTCTTCATCTTTCGTGTCCACAGCTGTGCTCGCCACATTAAGATTTGCAGAAAGTAGCTGTGTGTGTGTGTGTGTGCACCACCTGCCATTTTTACTGTGAATTCACATGAATGTGGTATTACAGATATTGCAGATATTTATGTAACAAAATGCACTTTAATGAATTTAAAGGAATGTTTGCAAGGATTTACTGATTTCAAGCCACTTTTGTATAAAAGTAAATTTGAGGTAAAGACTGTAAATCTTAACATAAATAAAGTTCTCGCTGAGGAAACGCCACTCTAATCACTCCCATGATTATTTCACCCCTTTTTCAGAGGCGTAACATTTTTGAGTCACCACTGGGATTGCTGTTCAGATGTCTGGTGTCCACAGCCTGTTTGCTGAAGCACAAGTCTGAGCAAGCTAAATCCCCACTAACCTGGTCAGGCTGCAGTAAGGAAAGCTTTGCTGTTGAAGGAGAGCTGGAAGCTGGTGGTTAGATACGCATCACCTGAGGCCACTCAGAGATCATCCGGGACGGTGAGGACGTTCCGGTTCAGAGTTGACACCTCACAGCTTAAATTCCATCCTGCCCTGTCAACATAACTATGGAAGAGCTACAGGAAGAGGTAGTGGAATTGTTGCACACCCTTAATAAAGACTATTTACTTGGAGTTTATTTCCTCAACATATCAGGAGAACAAAGGGTGGATATTGAAGGGAAATCACGCATATCATTAATGACTCATGTTATTAAACATTGAGAGGGAGGAGCTAGCAGAGCTAGAAAATGACAGCATGTCAGAATTGTTGCTGAAGGACAAAATTACAGACATGATCAGTGGCATCAACAATGAAACCGCACAAACAGAGCAGGATATTGAGGTGGCAGGGACACAGAGAAACAGAGGAGCTAAGGACTGTGAATCAACAAAAAATGGAAGTAAATAAGACTATTGTTAATGCCATTGTTAATGATTCTCTGCATCACCCCCAAGCTCGTACTGGAGCAAGAATTTTAAGATCTCTGGTCAAATAGGTGAACCAGGCCAGAAAGATAAACTGCCATTTTCCAGCCTTGCTCACCAGATCGAACATGGATTGAACAGAGGTTATCCTGAGATAGTAATAATGGATGCTGTAATCAGGGCCATCTCTCCAGGTTCTCAGCTACACAGCTACTTGGAAGAAAAAGCCCACCTAACTCTTCCCACACTCGAATGCATCCTGCTCCCATTTTCAAGAGAAGAGTGCCACAGAGCTCTACAAGCAGTTAGCTTCAGAAGTACAGCATAGCAAAAAGACACCTCAAAGCTTTTTAATGCGAGTATTAGATTGTGTTGTGTGTTGTAGTGTTCAGCATCAATATGGCGCAGACTGAGCGGCAGCCTGTTACAGCAGCTCCGTCTAGGCTCAAGCTTTAAGCTTAATTTTTTTCAGTCTGTATATATGTTTTTTGGTTATTCGATTGTTCTTAGGTGTTGTTTTGTGTGTTTAGCCTCTATTTAAGTTATAGTAGTTGCAGAATGGAGTGGATTAATATGCCTGCTACTTGGTGGACTTACCTGGAGGATCTGCAGGAGAGCCAGTCGGCTATTGTCTACTCTTGTCAGGAGCTCCTAGACCTTGCTCCCTTCTCCAAGCAAGTCGGGACGAGACACGACATACCGGTGGAATTGCTACTGAAGAGACACAGGGGGACGCGTGCCGGTGCAAAAAGGAATAGGAGGTGGAAGAAAGCATGGAGAGAGACTTTTAAACCAGCTCTTCCGTCCGTTATCATGGGGAACGTCCGCTCCATGAACAACAAGATGGAGGAGCTGGAGACCCTCATCAGGAGCCAGAAAATCTACCAGGAGAGCAGCCTTATGTGTTTCACAGAGACGTGGCTAAAGGACTGCATCCCGGAGTGCAACACCAGTGTCAGCGGCTTCTTAACGGTACGAGTGGACTGGGACGCTGAAGTGAGTGGCAAGAGGAAAGGTGGGGGGCTTGCTCTGCTTGTTAACAACAGATGGTGTAACCCTGGGCATGTTACTGTCAGGGAACGGATATGTAACAAGGACATCAAACTCCTGGCAGTTAGCTTGAGGCCGTATTATCTGCCGCGGGAGTTCACAGTGGTCGTCGCCATTGTTGTTTACATTCCACCCTCTGCTCACGCTGACACTGCCTGTAACGTAGTTCACACGACTATCGCGAGACTACAGGCATGGTACCCGGACTCATTCATTCTCCTCTCAGGAGATTTCAACCACGCCTCTCTCTCCAGCACACTACCCACCTTCAAACAGTTTGTTTGACTGCCCTACAAGAGGAGATAAGACCCTGGATCTTTTGTATGCTAATGTGAAGGGTGCATACAAATCCACAGCACTACCTCCCCTTGGTGGATCTGACCACAACCTGGTTCATCTTTCCCCCTCCTACACTCCTGTGGTTAAGAAGACCCCTGTCACCACCAGGACTGTGAAATGTTGCACACAGGAAGCAGAACTGCCTGGAGCTCACAGACTGGGAGGTTTTCTGTGAGTTACATGGAGAGGACATCGAGGGACTCACAGACTATATCTCTGATTACATCAAGTTCTGTGCTGATGTCATTGTATCCAGCAGGGAGATTCAATGCTTCCCCAACAACAAGCCATGGGTCACCAGCAGCCTGAAAGGCCTTTTAAACCAAAAGAAAGAGGCCTTCAGGGAGGGTGACAGGGACAGAGCAAAGGCACTGCAGAAAGAGCTGAAGGTGAAGATCAGGGAGGGGAAACAAGCCTATAGGCAGAAACTGGAACATCAGCTACAGCAGGACGGTGTGAAACAGGTCTGGTCAGGCATGAGGAAGATCACAGGCCTGGGGGGAAGGGAGGACCCCTGCCTGTCGAAGATCAGGACCAGGCCGAAGGCATGAATGCCTTCTTTAACAGATTTGACAACTCCGCCTCCTGCTTTCATCAGCTGCCTGTCCCCTCACTACACCCCCTCACAGTCCAAAACCTTCCTCCCAGCCCACCCACTCCATCCCCCATCCACTCACCAGCTCAGTCTCCACTCCAAACACACTCACCCGTAACACTCCAGCCATTTCAGGTAAAGAGAGAGCTGGACAGACTTAAAAAAGGAAAAGCGGCTGGTCCTGATGGTATCAGCCCTAGACTTCTTAAGACCTGCTCCAGTCAGCTGTGCAACATCCTCACACACCTCTTCAACCTGAGTCTGGAACTACAAAAGGTTCCCACACTGTGGAAAACGTCCTGCATCGTTCCAGTCCCCAAAAAGAGCCTCCCTGCTGATGCCAGTGACTACAGGCCTGTAGCCCTTACTTCTCACGTCATGAAGACACTTGAGAGGCTGGTCCTCTCCTACTTAAGACCCAGGGTGAGGACACAAATGGATCCACTACAGTTCGCATACCAGCCCAACATCGGTGTGGATAATGCCCTCATCTATTTGCTGCAGAGGACCCATGGCCATCTAGACTCCTCTGATGCGACTGTAAGGATCACGTTCTTCGACTTCTCAAGTGCCTTCAACACAATTCAGCCAGGACGGCTGAGTGAGAAGATGAGGATGCTACAGGTGGAGCCAGCACTGGTGGACTGGACGACAGACTACCTGACTTGCAGGCCACAGTTTGTGCGACTGAAGAACTGTGTCTCCAGTACACTCCTGAGTAGCACAGGGGCCCCACAAGGAACTGTCTTGTCCCCTTTCCTCTTCACAATCTACATATCAGACTTCCAGTACAACACCGACATTTGCTTTCTTCAGAAGTTTTCTTATGACTCAGCGATCGTCGGCTGTATCAGTGGAGGTCGGGAAGAGGAGTACAGGAGCACAATTGCGGACTTTGTGGACTGGTGCAACATCAATCACCTACGGCTGAACATCTCCAAAACCAAGGAAATGGTGATTGACTTCCGGAGGAGGAGGAGGCCCTCACCGGCCCCAGTCACCATCCGAGGCACGGAGGTGGAGGTTGTCCCCAGCTTACAGGTACTTGGGAGTGTACCTGGATGACAAGCTGGACTGGTCCAGACACATGGAGACAGTGTACAAGAAGGGTCAAAGCAGACTATATTTCCTGAGGAGGCTTAAATCCTTCAACATCTGCAGACCTCTTCTGTGTACCTTCTACCAGACTGTGGTGGCCAGTGCACTGTTCTTTGGTGTTGTGTGCTGGGGGGAGGGGGCTCGCTCTATGGACAGTAACAGACTCAACAAACTGATTAAGAGAGCGAGCTCCACCATTGGGGCTAAGCTGGACTCAGTCCAGCAGGTGGCCAAGGGGAGGATGCTCAGGAAACTGGCCTCCATCCTGAGCAATGCCTCACACCCTCTGCATGACCTGGAGGTGTTTCAGCGGAGCACCTTCAGTCACAGACTGATCCCACCAAGGTGCAAGACGGAAAGGAGCAGGAAGTCTTTCCTGCCAACTGCCATCAGACTCTTCAACACTCAGCAATAATAATTGGGTTGCACATTGCACTTTACCAGTTCCGTATTCCGTATATCCACTTGCAGTGATTGGTTTGTAAATATGTTACATTTTTTACATTATTTTATTTATTTATATGTTTCTTTCTTTTTTAAAAGGACCTTGTTTTCAGTTACCTTGTTTAAAGGACCTTGTTTTCAGATACCATTTCTTTTCTACTTTAGCTTATTTGCACTGTATTATTTATAGCTGCTGTAACACCACAATTTCCTGCCTAAGGATTAATAGAGTACTATTCTATTCTATTCTATTCTAGATCTGAGGCAGAAAGCACTGTTTTCATCCCAAGAGTCAGAATCAGGGCTTAGGTATGACCCAATCCTATTTTAGCGCATGTGTTTACACACCATACTTATGGGTCTCCAGAATGATAGCATCAGGATAGACATTGTAGTGGCTAAGTCCCTTTTTAAGCTGCTACTGGTGTTAATTTTGTTGATTGTTCTGACGTGTGACTTGAAGAAACTTATACCAAAAGTTTCGTCTATATTTTAGCTGAAATGCATTTATTTGCAAACTGTTCATATACTTGTGTCATTCCTCTTAATACATTTTCCAAAAAAGAGTCTTTTAAACCAAAAATCCATGCGATTCCTCCAAGCACAGTCAAAAACTGTTTGCTTCCCCAAAATTACACACACCCACAGGTGTGTGACCTGAATTAAATTAAGCCTCTGCCTTTACCATACTACCCCCTAGTGTTCAGGAGGAGTAAAACCGTAAAATACAAATGAATAATATGGCTCCTACACACCAGCCCCTAATTGCGTCTGGCAGAAGACAGAGCAATTTTCAAACAATATTTAAAGGAGCCACAAAACACAAAACAAAACAAACAAACAAAACAAAGATAGAACAAACTCATAACAGATAACATTCATAACATCGGTAATAATACCTCATGCAAGGTTTCTTATGCATTAGTTATCGTCAACACATGAACTTGACCTTAATCCTTAATCTGTAGCTTCACATAAAAGACAGATTTTTGTTTCAGGTCTTTCGATTACATTCGTTTTAGTTTTAAGATGAACAGACTGTACCAGACCTCTCCTATCAGGAAAGGTTTTCAGTACTCTTCCGAGCAACCAGGATCCTTGTGGTGCTGTAGAATCCACGACTACAACAACATCTCCAGGTGTGAAACTTCTTTTTTCCTTTGTCCATCTTTATCGTTCTTGCAACAATGGCAGATACTCAGCAACCCATCTTTTCCAAAAGAGATCTGCAATATATTGAACTTGTTTCCATCCTCGCTTTGCGTATATATCTCTCTTTTCAAAAAGTCCTGGTGATAGAAAGGGTTTCCCTTTCATAAGAAGCAAGTGATTTGGGGTCAGTGCCTCGAGGTCATTTGGATCTTCAGACAGTGTTGTGATAGGGCGGTCATTGAGTATTGCTTCAATTTCACAAAGCACAGTTTGAAAACCTTCATCATCCAAACTTTGTTGACGGAGGACAGAGCTCAAAATCTTTCTGATCATCCGTATGATGCGCTCCCAAGCGCCACCGTGGTGTGAACCAGCAGGTGGGTTGAAACTCCACTTTATTCCCATTTGTGACAAAGATCTTTCAATGTGGTGCTGGTTTAGAGAAGCTAAGGCTTCTCTTAGCTCTCTTTCGGCTCCCACAAAGTTTGTACCATTGTCTGATCTCATATGAGAAACTTGTCCTCTTCACCAGAAGAATCTTCGCAAAGCGTTAATGCATGAGTTTGTGTCAAGAGAGTAAGCTACCTCCAGGTGAACAGCCCTACTTGCCATTCAAGTGAAAATTACTCCATATCGTTTCACGATGTTACGTCCTCTTTTCACATCAACTGGCCCGAAGTAATCTACACCCACATTAGTGAATGGAGGGAGATCAGGAATAACTCTCTCAATGGGCAAGTCTGCCATTTTCTGTTCTCAACTCTTTCCTCTGTACTGCCTGCAAATTCTACACTTTGTGATGATCTTTCTCACTGCAGCATTGGCATTTGTGATCCAATATTTTTTCCTTACGGTGGAAAGTACATGATTTCTTCCCCCATGGCCAAGCTGTTCATGAACATAATGGAGAATAAGGTTTGAGATGTGCTGGTCTTTAGATAAGATGTTTTGTGGCATTGCTGCCTTATGCAGTCGTCCTCCAACTCTTAGAAGTCCAACTTCCAGAACAGGATCCAGTTTGTAGATGGTGCTGCCCTTTGTTACTTCGGATTTCCCAGATGTTAATGCAGCAATTTCATTTGAGAATCTCTCTCACTGGCAAAAGGAAATTACTGAGGTCTCAGCCTCAATGAGATTGTCCAGTGACAAGTTCTGACATCCAAGTGAAGCTCTAAAGGCTTGCATTTCTTTCTGAATATCCAATGATGACAATCCATCAGCACGAGTATTTCCAAGCTGCAAATGTTTTCTTTTCTCACTCAGTTTTAACAGCATTCCTTTCAGTTTGAGGATCCATGCAACTGCTACCTTTAGCTTCTGCCAGTCAGAAAAATAAGCTATCAGTTGGTTTGTGGCATCCAAGGCATCCAAAACAATAGTTGTATTTACCATGAGCTTTCGTTTAACCTCTGGAGAGGTGACACTGAAATCCACAGGAAATGCTGGCCACTTTTCTTCGGGCTCCCACAGGAACTTTGGGCTTTCAATCCATCTTTGATTGAACAGATTTTCAGCCTTCAATCCTCTTGAAGCATCATCGGCAGGATTTTGCGATGTGGGAACGTATCTCCACTGTGAAACATTTGAATGGTCTCTTATAGTAGATATTCTGTTGGCTACGAAAGTTTGGAACCTTTTGTCTTCATTTTTTATGTACTTCAGAACTGATGTGCTGTCAGTCCAAAAGTTTGACTTTTCCAAGGGAAGCTGCAGCTCTGCTTGAAGTATTTTGTCAACTCTAACGGAAACAACTACAGCTGTGAGTTCCAGACGAGGTATGGTAACAGGCTTCAGTGGAGCCACTCTGGCTTTACCAAACAAAAAAGCAACATGAACGATTTTCTCAAAGTTCTGCATTCTGAGGTAGGTAACTGAACCATATCCGTTCTCACTAGCATCGGAAAAGTGATGCAATTGGGCACTTATGATCTTTCCAAATCCTTTGGGCTTGATACATCTGTTGACCTTGAAATCTGCCACCTTTCCAAGATCTGCCAGCCACTTGATCCATTTCTGCTGGAAAGCCTGAGGCATCAGATCATCCCAATTGCGTCTTTTTCTGCATAACTCCTGCAACAACAGTTTAGCCGGGAGCATGAGAAGTGCAATGAATCCCAGCGGATCATAGACAGAATTGATGATGGACAACATGCCACGTTTGGTGTGAGGTTGCTCCTTGACTTTCAGTTTAAACTTGAAAGTGTCTGTCTCTATGCACCAATGCAGACCTAAAGCTCTATCCATTGGTAGCTTGTCTCTGTCCAGATCAAGCTCAAACAGGTTCTTTGATTTGTGTTCCTCTGGAATGCTTTGAAGCACTTCCCGACTGATCCATTTTGTGAGATTGAAACCTCCTCTTTTGCAAAGAGCTATGAGATGCTCAACCATGATGATGGTATCCTCTTCAAAGGGCAGGCTCTTCAGAAGGTCGTCCATATAAAAGTTTCTGTTGACTGTGTCAATCACTTCTGCTGGAGAGCTGGTTTGGTTATCCTCAGTAGTCCTCCTAAGAGCAAAGCATGCACAGCTGGGTGAAGACACTGCCCTAAATAAATGGACAGTCATGCGATGCTCTACTAGACCATGGTCGAGGTTACCTTCAGGCCACCACAGAAATCTTAAAAAGTCCACAGGTTCATCCGCCACCTTTACTTGGTGGAACATGGCGTCTATGTCTGCCATTATTGCCACAGGATCCTGTCTGAACCGCATAAGGACTCCTACCAATGAGCTGGTCAAGTTTGGGCCCTGTAGAAGTTGACTGTTGAGTGAGACAACTTTGAATTCTGCACCACAGTCAAACACAACTCGTAAAGTTCCCTTCCTTGGGTGGTGAACTCCATGGTGAGGTATATACCATACCTTACCTTCACATGGTTCCAACTGATGTTGTGGCACTGGTTCAGCATAGCCTTTACTAATGACATCAGTAAGAAAGTTTATGTACTCACTATGAAAACTTGCATCCTTCTGAAGTTTCCTTTTCAGACTGCGAATATGTTGCTTGGCAACACAGAGGTTTGGCATGGTGACATTTTCTCTTCTGAAAGGCAAATTCATTTTATAATGTCCTTTCTGAAGCTGAACAGAGCTTTCCATGATTTCAAAAAACTTCTTTTCCTCTCTTGGTTGGAAAATAGTAGTCATGGTTGTATTGATTGATTAGCAATTCCTCAATTCTGTCAACAACGGCCCTGTTAACAATAACTGCAGGGCAGCCACTCAAACTCTGCTTGTCATCATTTCCTTGCAGCGGACCATTTATTAACTGGGGTGGGTACCCCAGTAAGGTTCTGACGGCATATGGCCCATCTCCATGACTGCTGATCACCTCCCAAGGTTCCATCAATTTGGAGGCATTGGTGCCAATTAACAAATCAACATCAGCTCTTATCTGAGGAATCTGAATATCTTTGAGATAAGGCCACTTACCCAGTTCCTCATCACTGATAATGTTGTCTGTTGACACCGGCATCTCTTTCTGGGTAAACATTTCAGGAAGCTCATAGAAGTGCTTGCCAGAAAATTCTGAGATTTCCAGTCCATTAATGATGCAGCTTGATACTGCCTTACTATGACCCATGGTGCGTAGGTGAATTTTAGCTCTTCGTCCTTCAATGTTCAACCTGTCTGCCAGTTTTTCAGAACAGAAGGTGCCTGTGCTTCCTGGATCCAGAAAAGCGTACGTCTCAATCACCTTATTTCCCTTTGTACACTTCACTTGTACAGGCAAGATGGGAGGAATGCCATTGCCAGCCCCTGTATGGCCACAAGTTGAAGTGGTGGTGCAACTTTCAGCTCCTTTTTTTGGCTTTTTTTCAATATGCAAAATACTGGGATGACTTTGGTTGCAATGTCTGCAAGTAATGCGCCTATTGCAGTTCTTGCTTAAGTGCACAAGCAACCGAAACAAAGACCTTTCTCCTTTAGAAAGTTTAGCTTTTCCCTGTGCGCCTTTTTTCCCAGGTGTGGACACTGCTCCAATGCATGACCACGAGAACAATATAGGCAGGTAGTAGGGCTTATCTTTGTACAGGAGATAACTTCTTTCTGAACTTTACCAGTGCGAGCATCTGCTTTAAATTCATCAGTAATTGACACACGAGTTGCAAAACTGTTTCTTTTGAATTGTGATTTCATTTGAGGCTTGCTTTTGATTCCTCCTTTAACAAGTGGAGTGTCCTGTATGTCACCAAAGACTGGATCTGAAGCTATTCTAACCTGTTGCTCGATGAACTTGACGATGTCAGTGAAACAAGCTCTTCAATCCTCTCTGTCCAAAATATCACATGCTCTTGCTCTCCAATTTTCTCTTTAGTTTATATGGAAGTTTCTGAATCACAGTTTTCATACTTGCTGGCATGTTTAGCTCTTCCAAGTATTGTAATTCCTCCATAGCACTGGAACATTCACGCAGGTAAAGTGCATATGCTTGGAGTCCTTTAATGTCCTCAGACTTAACACTTGGCCATCCAGTGATCTTTTCCATATAGGCTGCTGTTACCTGTAATCCATTTCCAAAATGCTCTTTAAGCAATTGCTTGGCGACAGCGTAACCTCTATCTGGAGTCATATGAAGGCAGCTGTGTACAAGATCCCTTGGCTGCCTCCTGGTGAACTGTTCAAGATAATACAAACAGTCTCCTTTACTGTTAGTCTTTGATTCCACACAATGTTCAAACGCCTTTATAAATGGTTTGAACTGCAGAGGATCTCCATTGAAAACCAGAATTTCCCTGTGAGGTAGAAACTGAGAAGTTTGCATTTGAACAAGGAGTGTTGTGATCTCATTTTGTCGTTGCAGCAGACTGTAGAGATTTCCTGATGTTTGATTATTGTCTTGATAAGGTAAAGAGAGTTGAATCATTTCTGGCCTTGTTTGCCTCTCCAGAGGATCCAAAGTTGATTGGTGCACTGTTTGCATATCCTGTTGAGCTTTAGCATCATCCTCTTTATCATGAGCTGTGTCCATGATGTTGTGAATGCAAGAGCAGCTCAGTACACCTGTTGAAAACCTGTCTGATGAGAGGATAAACGTACCTGCTTGGAGATCTTTCACCAGAGGCCTCTCCCGCATCGAGTACTACTGCAGGACCTAAGGAACTGGCCTACCAGCTGCCAAAGAGAGAGAGCGACATCCACCTACATGCATGACCTAAGATCAGCTGGGTGTTCCTTCATGCTACGGCATCCAGCCATTGTAGCTGTTACCTGCCTATCCCACACCAGGACTGGTCCAATGGTTGTTACCCTTACTACTGTATTACCTGCAGCCACACTATATGTATGGACCACAGCAAGCATGAGTCTGCAAAGGTGACATGTAGACTGTTGTTGTAAACATTTTATGGACTGTTCGTACAGCTTGCCGGAAGGGACATATGCAGACTGTCACTATAGAAATTTTATTGACAGTTTTTACAGCTTGCTGGAAGGGACATATGCATGCTGTTGCCATTTACAAATTGTGCCATTCACAGGTGCTGGAACTTTGTACTCTATTATAATATGAAAAACAACAAAGTTGAATCATTTAGACTTCAGATGCGTGCTCATACTATGTGTAAATGCACACATTGTATTTTACTTAAATTGACATTTAATCCAGGGGAACGCTCAAGTGTTTTATTACTTAACCAAATTTAACTGTGAATTCTTATGAAATTACATTTCTATCAACAGGAATCAGGAAGCAATTCAGAAGGGAACTCTATCACCGACATGTCAAACCCAGGATATACTGCATGATGAACCACTGAGGGATACGTAGGAGGAATGACTGTTCAACACAGCAACATTAGTCTCATTCAGGCAAGTATAAATCTAAATATGCATGCTATTATGCTCCGATTGTCAATTTACCCTACTCTTCACTGCATAATCAAATATAAACATGGGTCTAAATGCTTTCAATGTTGTTTTAATAACACAAATTGTGTCTGTTCATTTACAGATTGACCTTATTCATAGGACGAGCCAGTGCAGCAGACAGTTGAGGTCTAGGGAGAAAGATTGGTTTCAACACTCGTGTCATCAGGGACAGCAGAAACAGCAGGCCTTGTATGTTATGAAATGGGCATGCAAAAATTGCAACTTCAGGATATCAAAACGTATAGAGCTCTTAAAGCATTATAGACTTAAACATCTACACAACAGTCAAGGCAAGTCTCATGCTCATTTAGAATTTGGGGTGCACTTCATGCACATTTGTCCAGAGATCATACAGAAACTGAACAGTTAGAGCAGCATGCTTGTTTTTTATGTCTTATTTGTAATTCATGTAGTTTTCACACAGAGAGGCAATATTTTGAACATTTTGGAGCTAATCCTAGTCATGCCACTGTTACATTTATTGCTGAAATTTTAGTTGTTTAAATTAAGAGCTCCAGTCCCCATGGGCACCATTTGTTACTTCAAACAAAGAGTTTTTACAAACTGTAATTGTTTGTTGACAAAATAAACAGTTTGAATTGTATTGCACTGAAAAAAGGAGACTGGCCAACTCATGGATTTATTTAAGCATCTTGGGTGTATTTAACACAATTGCCTTGTGTTAAATACATTTTAAGGAATGTTTTAAAGTTAAACGTAACTATATAGTGTAGAAACTACATAATATGCAGAGAGGGTACATGAATTTGTTCAGATCATGCTGGGATGAAGTGAGTCAATAAAGTAGCGATGTTAATTATCGTGATACCGCACGCGATCTCATCTTGCGCCACGCCAGTATTCAGTCGGTAAGTCTGGATTTTCTAATTAAATATTGTCGAAATCTCAGCCAAATGTAGTTTAATGTCTTGAGAGTCACGTAAGGTTCATGTTAAATAAGTGCCGTGAGCGTATTTGCTTGCGCTATTTTATCACCATGTTTCATTTGAATTTTTGAGCGGGAACCATTCATGTTACATTCAACTTAACTTTGCGGCGCTCCTTAGTCTTCTGTTTGAATTGGTTTGCTAACTGACCAGTTACGTTGTGTGTTAACTGCACCGTGACCATAGCGTTAGTGAGATTTGGCCATCGAGCAGCCTCTGCTAATGTCATTAGCGGCATTAAGTTAGCGACCCCCCATTAACTGGTGTGCGTCTGCTCTGTCTGAAGCAGTGGTAGCAATAATCATGTAGCGATGGCCTGCCACTGCTTAACATACATAATGGAAACTCTTTATCTTTTTTTGGGATACAAGCTGCTGGCTTTGCACAGTCAGCCCATGGAACATGGTTACTCTCTGTTCTCATCAGAGAAGGCAATAATCACATTAATTATTTGATATTTTACAATGGTTTATGCTAGTTTATGCAGTGTACCTAAATAAAGTTGCCGGTGAGTGTATGTCTAATTTATGTTTATTGAAATACAGTTTTGTAATGCATAGATTATTTTTTTCCTGTTTTGCTGCAGACTGACAGACAAATTCAAGTCCCCATATCACCTGGAGTCAGCTGATGGATCGTGGGCTCAAATTTTTGTGGTGAGACGAGGACGTTGTATTTGCTCTTATACTTAATTATAATGCATTACAGATTTTAATGAATTGCTCAGCACATGCATACACACACATTAATACATCTGTGCAATCTAATACAACAGCTCTGTCATAGGTTCAACGTTTACCTGTATATATTGTCAGACAGGTGATTTAATGTAATTAGTTTAGCTGGTGTGGTCTACTTGAGTGGACTATTTTGTGTTTCTGAGCGTTTCGGATATTTTGCCCCAGTCATGTATGGAAACAGATTGGACAAAATATTAGAAAAATGTTCAATGCAGTACACTCCATCACACTAGCACTGTTATTAATTCTAAGTATAGCTATCATTTATCTAACCTTTTGCAGTCAGTTGATGTGAACCCAATGCTGAACAAGCAGTTCCTGCGCTCTGGAGGCATGGCTTCAGAGAGAAGTCTGAGGAACACAGCTTGGACTTTTGTCTGTGTATTTTTAAAATGTGGCCTGCTTGAATCGTTTTTCCAGGATCTCCAACCCTAACTTTAATCCTTCTTTGTTTCCACTTTCACAGTGAATGGTGCTAGAAGTGTTCCAGTGACACAGAGTGAATGTGGCAATGCAAGACCTGCCCTTCAGTTTTTCCAAGTAGGTCCCATATTCTGAAGCACTATCGAGTCAGACATAGACATTATGGGAATAACAATCGTATTCCATGTGTGCATGCAAGATGCCCATGTACTTTTAGAATGTGGAATGCACTGTTAATTCATTTGAATAGATGTCATGTTATTAAAACTAGTCGTCATCAGTCAGAGCAATGTACATTTAGTTGCCATTTGTGTCCTTGTAAGGATCTTGTGTCTGAGAGGGATTACTGGACTCACGTTAATGCACATTTGAAGAAAAATGAGGTTGTAACATGTATGTTCTTGGATTGCAAATTTCAAACTTACATCTTAGGATCTTTTAAATCCCACAAGAGCAGAAAACACAGGTTTTTTCCCCAAAAGGTTTTAAACCAGGAATTGTAGTATCAGCCACCCTCGCTTCCCCAGAATCTGCTTCAAATACGTCTGATGATGACATTGGTAAGGATGCTCAACCCAGTAGCAGTACTGGTGCTCTAAATGACCTCCCAGATGTAATCGAGCACAGTTTGGCAGCAGCTTTGTTAAAATTAGAACACTTTTCCCATGTACCAAGCAGAGCAATCAACGATTTTTTGGTAGAACTTCACCACTTAACTGGCTGTCTCTCAAAATCTCATGCTGACGGTGCTCTAGTAGACATTTTTCAGAAGCACAAGCTCCAAGTTGACAGAGCTGTCATAGATGAAATACTCTCCTCTCTCTGCTCAGCAAATCCTCTAAATAAGGCCATAGAGAAGGATGGACCTTTGAGTTCTGCATATCAACGTGAGCAATATTACAAGGCAAAATTTAATGTTGCTGAACCACTTGAATATATTTTGGATGCAAAAGAGAACAAAACATTCCAGTATGTCCCCATCCTAGAATCCCTGCAAGTGCTGCTAAGAAGGAATGATATTGTGTACAAGATAGTTAGTAATCACGAAACACAAAGGGAGACAGAGACTGGAAAAGAAATTGTGTACAGGTCTTATAAGGATGGTCTGCATTTTAAGGAAAATAGTTTGTTGTCAGGGGGAGACCTAAGTTTATCCATAACTTTGTATGCTGATGACTTCGAGGTCTGTAACCCTTTGGGCACCTCCCGCAAAACCCACAAACTTTGTGCTGTGTATTGGGTACTGAGTAACCTTCCCCCAGGGTCTCGTTCTAGTTTGTCCTCAATTTTCCTGGCCATTTTGTGTAAAACGGACAATATAAAGTCATTTGGTTATGACAAGGTTTTAGAGCCCCTAATACGCGACCTGAGGTCTTTGGAAGTTGATGGCATTTTTGTCCCACAACTGAACAAATCACTAAAGGGTACAGTGCAGACTATTGCTGCTGACAATTTAGGAGCACATGGAATAGCAGGTTTTGTGGAGAACTTTACAAGCCCCTACTTTTGTCGTTTTTGTACAGCACCAGCTTCAGATATTCAATCGCATGAGGTTAGGTCAGGAACTTTCAGCCTCAGAACAAAAGAAACACATGAAACCCATGTCAGAGCAGCGCTAGATAGTGGCAGTAGCTTTTTTAGAGTTAAAAGAGCCTGTCCTTTTACTGGAGCACTGCCTCATTTTCATGTTGTCCGTGGCTACCCTCCTGACATTGCTCATGATCTTTTCGAAGGCATTGTGCCTGTTGAAATAGCAGATTGCCTCACATTACTAATATCAAAGAAGTATATCACCTTGGATGACATAAACAGTTCCATTCTGCATTTCTCATACAAGTGGACAGACAAAACCAATAAGCCTCATACTTTGCCACAAAATCTTTCAAGCAGGAAAACCATAGGGGGCAATGCCCATGAAAATTGGAGCTTGTTAAGATTGCTCCCATTTTTAATTGGTCCCAAGATTCCTGAACATGAGCCGGTATGACAGGTCTTGTTGGATCTAAAACAGATTGTTGAGATAGTGGTTGCCCCAGTTCACAGTTACAAGTCTATCGCTTACCTTGAGAGCAAAATTTCAGATCATCGACAAAGGTATCAAGAGGTGTTTCCTAACAAAAAATTGCTGCCCAAACACCATTACATAGAACATTACCCACAACTGATACAACTTTTGGGGCCTCTCATGGGACTTTGGACCATCAGGTTTGAGGCAAAGCACAGTTTCTTTAAAAAAAGTTATGAAACACACCAGTTGCTTTAAAAATGTGCCCCTGTCTCTGGCTGTGAAACATCAGATTATGATTGGTTATCACTTGTCATCTCCAAATATTGATAAACCAGTGCTGGATGTATCAGATGTATCCACTGTCCCATTAGATGTTTTGAAGGAAGAGCTAGCTCAAGCTTTTAAACAGAGAGATCCTGATGCATCTGAAATAAACCTAACAAAAAACGTTTGGAGCAAGGGAATAAACTACTGACCAGGTATGATAGTGGCATATGGTTCTGAGGGTGGCTTGCCTGAATTTGGGGAAATCCATCAAATATGCATTTTGCAGCAGAGACTATTTTTTGTGTTGAAACTACTGTGTGGATGGTATTGTGAGCATTATGGAGCCTTTCAGCTGACTCCATCTCCAGCACGAGAACTTGCTCTTGTGGAAATCTCCGAACTGGTTGATGAGTATCCACTGGCTGCCTATGTAGTCGGGGGTGTGCGGATGGTGACCTTGAAGAGATCAATCTGTGTGTTCTGGTAAGGTAATGTAAAAATCATTGTTGTGTTGGGGGACACTAGAAGACAGTAAAAAAAACCCCCACCTTGTCTTCTCTGCTGTCACGTACTAATGTGCATGGGAAACCCTGGACACACTAACTGGTGTTTTTTTGTTTTGATATTAACTCAATTTCTTGTACACTTGTGACAAGTTGACATGGCATGTCTGTTTTTCTTTCAGAGTTAAGTTGTCAGATTCTTAAAAGTATTGGTGTTTTAACAGTAAAAGATGAGATTTGGTGATTAACAATACCTCTTGTTATAAAACTGATTCTAATTACATTTTCTTATTCTTTCTTAACAGACAGTCAAGTGAGACCATGACAACTCAAGCTATTCTCAGAATTATCCTTGGACCAGACAGTAGTCAGAGGGTCATGTTTTCTGCTGGTCTGCCTTCAACTGTGGCTGAACTAGAGACTAACATAAAGACTCAATGTAAAATAATGGAAACCTTCCGACTGCAGTTCATGGACACCCTTTTTGGCAACAAGTTCATGAACTTAACTTCAATGGAAGAAATACAAGACAAAGCGACACTCAAAGTTGTATACACATCCTGCCAACCTCAAGACCAAGGTGAAGACAGTTTCTCCTTTTCATCAGCCAGTGCTCCTGATGACACCTCATCCTGTTCTGGTGACAGCACCGTGATTCTTTCATCTCCGGAGTCTACGTCATCACGGGCTTCATGGCCCGATTTGTTCTGTGTTCCCCTTTTCACATACGATGCGGAAATTAAGCTTGAGAAGGCCCACGTAGCTTTCAAAGAAAATGGGATGCTGCTTATCCCTGATCCAAAGCTGAAGTCCGACATATTAGAGGGGTTGATCCAGGAGGTAGTCAAGTACACAGTCTATCTCAAAGACAGTAAGTTTGACGAAATTGCAGAGGAACTCATCCTGAAGCATCCATGTTTAAGAGAAAAAGGCTCACCCACTGGCTACAAAGGATGGAAGATGAGCCTCAAATACAAGTTGTCAAACTACCGCACACATCTCCAGAAAGTAGGATGTCCTGAAGTATGTGTGAGTTCTTTGAAATATAAACCAGCTGAGAAACGTTCCCCTGCTTTTGACGTTAAGAAACCAAAGAGGGGTGAAGTGGAATACTGCCCCTCTTTTCCACTTGGAGAATGTGCCCAGTCCCTGGAGAAGATGAGGATCAAACTCCTTTCAGATGTCAAAAAGCGCAACAACAGAGAGACAATTAGCGCTAAAATGGACAGAACATTTGCATTAAGAAGACAAGAAGTCATTTGTGATGCTCCCATGATCAGCAATGTACAAGAGAGATGGCCAGCTCTTTTTGATGCAGTAGAGGTAATTTAAAAAATGATGCTCTGACTAGTTGTGTCATAGATAATGTGTTCATGTGTAAAAGTAATGCTCGACTTCATTAGGATGCGTTTCCAAATATTCCATAGCAGAGCCCAGATGATTAACCATGCACAGTGCATGCCATGATATGGCGGGCAGGTGTAGTTTTGATGTTAGAAATGTCTTCTAAAATCTGTGGGCTGTGCCATTATTTAAAAATAATTTCATGTTGTTTCAGATAAACGCAGAGTTTAAGCGCATCACAACTATGCCTCCACAATCAAGGTTTCTGTCACAGCTTGACCTTCTCTCTGAAAGTCTGCTGAGAGTGTTTGCAAAGCGATCGGGGGAGCAGGGCAAAAAGCTGAAAGACATAGCTGCCATGATGACAATAAGAACTTTTAACTCTAAATTGTTTAACTATAAAGTGTATATGCATTGCATTAGGTCAGTAAAAGATTTATATGCATCCATTGCAAAGCTGAACTCCCTTTACCTGTGAGTACTGATTCCACTGAAAGGACCCAGTCATTTTTATTATGCATTCACTGTCCCACTGTGAGAAATTTATCTTTTTTTCAGTCCTCAGTCCCAACTCTCGAGGAAAACCCAAAGCTTAATGACAAAACTGCTCCAGTAAGGAGAGCTCACTGTTGTGCATGTCATTTGGAGGTTGAATTTCCAGGGGAACAATCAGCAACCCACAACAAATCACAGCATCCATTGTTAAGTCTACTAACAAAAAAAAAAGTGTCAGTCAGTTTATACTTCTCCTTTACCAAGTGTTTATTCCTTAACTGCCATGTGGACAGGGCCAGTTTTTTCCCTCTTCCTCTCCTCTACAAGTTCTCTGATTGGCAGCATTCTTCAATCTTGGTTTCTGTCTGTCTTTACATGTGAAGAGATGGAGAACTGTATGCAGTCTAAATAGTGCCATCATGGCCATGTGAAACAGGATGTTTAGTTTAATTAAGTTGGAGTAAAGAATTTTCAATACTTCTAAAAAGAATACTACTTTTAAGAATACAACTCAGACATGGCTCTTGTAGGGATCGTTTTTCTTCATGTACAGGCCCTACCTGTGGGACCAGAGATGTGTTTAGGTTAGATGGTTTTAGGCTAGTGTGTAATTTATCAAACTTTAACCTTGTGTAGAGTATTTCAAGTTCAACTGCTGTTACAATTCCTACAACAGTATTGCTTTACTTGTATAAGTGACACTTGAACCGTGAATCTTGGTTGATGACCAGATTCTTTTTTTTTTTTTTTCACATGGCATCTTTCAGATTATTGGAGACAAAACACGAGTATTTATTTTGTTGCACTTTTTGTATTTGGGTCTGTAGATTTCAGTTACATATTTTAAAGGCAGTTCTCAAAATTAATGTATATTTGCTGTACACTTGCTGTATATTTCATAGCTGGAGTTATAGGACATTTTATTCATAAAACCTTAACTGCCATGTGGACGAGATGGAGAACTGTACACAGTCTAAATACCAGGGCCATGTGAAATGGAATGTTTCAGTTGTAGTAAAGAATTTTAAATACTTCTAAGAATACTGTTTTGAACCAAGATGTCACAGTGAGGTCAGTGTTGGAATTTTTGACACTCACTGTCCTGCTGTTTATCCTATGGCTCTCTAAAGGTTGTGACATGCAACTGTTAATTTTTATTTTTACTTGGGTTAAAAATGGGTAATGTTAATGATTAAGAGAGTTGATAGAAAGGTATTAGACATTTAAATAAATGATTGCTGGAATGGCAATGGTAACCAACGTTTTTGCATTTCAAATCAGTTCTATAGTTGCATCGAATTGTTTACAGTTACAATTGTTATTTAATTTAATCTTGACAATAGAGACCTTGAACATAATGTTTGTATTGTTCTCTTCGAAGATGGTTGCCTGTAATTTCCATTCTGAGTCGGTAAAACAAAAAAACTGACAATACTTGTTCACTGTTGATGTATTACAGTAGAACAGTAATGTCAGTTCAATTCTTTATCTACTGTTACTGCAGTGAAATTAGACATTTTATTTTGAAAGGTTACTAGTGGTTACAGGCAACGATCTTCAGAGAACAATACCAACAATCTGATTTAAGGCCTCCATTGTAAAATTGTGTAATTGACACTAAAATATAATACTAACATGTAATATCAAAATAACGTGTAGTATTTAAGCGACCAAACAGTATTAAATTAAAATAGTATAAAAGTTATTGAATACTGTTGAAATAAAGTGATAAAATTGTGAAGGATTAACATGTTTCAAGAGCTCAAATTACTTTATCAAAACATGTTTTAATCACACTGTATCAACACAAAATACACAGGTTTATTGAACATGAATAACTTGTGTTAATTTAACTCAATTGTTTAAGTTGGTGCCAAAGCAAAACATCTGTGTGCAACCAATGTCCACTATTGAATTAAGTTAATCCAACATGTTCTTTTTTTCAGTGTGTAGTTGTATGATTTATTAACATTTATCTATAGAAGATGAAATAAATGGACATAATTATAAGTAACCTAATTTCATACAACTAAGTATTTGGAAATTTAAAAAGTATAATAAAATGTACTTAATTATTTCACAACTCTAAATGATAAGATTTACTTAATAATTTCATAACAGTGATGTTCCTGTCTGTGAAAAAGTTAAGTAGACTTAGTTAGTTTAAATAAATGTTATTTATGCTTAACTATAACATTTACATAATATTTTCATGGATATTATGTCTAAAATTAGGTATATTTGATACTGGCAAGTGAGATGTGCTTAATACCGCCACAGTAAAATTTACTTAGTGTTAGTGCAAATTGTTAAGAGGATTTTATCAAGTAAATCTAACAAGTTGTTTTTTTGAGTGTGTCACACTTACTGTGGTGTCCATATTTTTTATTTATTGTCTGACATTTATGTTTAGCATTGTCTGAGTTTTGCCCCCAGGTTATTCTTGTGAGATTACACTGAAGATGGTGGTTATATATTTAGCATTGATAATCTGTTATAGGCACTGACTGCCAAGTGCTGTCTATTTTATTTTATTTTTTTTGTATATTTATGCCATATTTTGATGCTGATATTCTTCACTGTCTGTATTGAATGACTTACTTGTGATTTTATTTATCATTGCAGGACTTGAGCAGGACTTACATGTAACAGCGTGAGAAAACCTCTTGCAAACCTGCATATCCATTTCTTTTTTACCCCTCCTCAATCTTATCCTCGCCTATTGTGCCCCAGTGGGTGTGTATGTGACTGGTCACGAGTGTGCCAGCTATGTCCATAATGCTATATCCATCCTGCCTGTTGTTAAACATTGATGATTAAAAGAACTGAAATGCATTAATATGTAGTAGTCTATCAAGACAATATGCTGTCCCAAAATGCTCAGTCTTCATTAGTATTTTAAATTTCTAAAGGTGTCTGTCAGCACCTTTAGACCTGGTTTTACTTTTGTGTCACCTTTTTCAACAACCAGAGATCGAGCTATGTCGATGATAATTTGCTAACCTAAACTGACATTAATTGATTTATCACTAACTGTCCTGTGTCTGCTGACTGACTGCAAGAGTGTCTTGTACGCCAACCTCACCTGCATTCTAACTGCTTCAGTGACTGTAAGAATTATGTGAGATTGTCTAACTAAGCAAGATTTGCGTAGTTCCCTTATTTTTTTTTCTTAGCTGCCCCAATCATGTTTAAATGTTTTGATTTTGTTTGGGTAAGGTGTTGTTTTTTGGGGGGGTTTTTCATAGAATAGAAGTACTTTATTAATCCTCTGAGGGAAATTTCGTTATTACAGCAGCACCAACAGTAATAACATAACAGAGATAGCATAAAAAGTACAAAAGATAAAAACTGAATAAGATAAAAATAGAATATAGAATATAGAACTAAAATATTTACAAATTTACATAAAGTTACATAAGTGTGAGAAGAACAGATGTGCAAAATCGAGCGATGTTTAGGAGAAGCAGAGTAAACAGATGAGGATGAACAAAGAGTGCCTCATCTGTCACACAGTGGTGGGCTATTGTAAAGTCTAATTGCAAACGGGAGAAATGACTTATTGAACCGTTGTTTGTGATAGCGGCACTGAATCAGTCTGTTTGAGAAAGAGCTCCGCTGTCTCTGTAACGTGTCATGGAGGGCGTGGGATGGATTGTCCAGGATGGAGAGCAGTTTGTTCAGTGACCTCCTGTTCCTCACTGACTCAAACGCCTCCAGATCGTGTCCAACAACTTGTCCAGCCTTGCGGATCAGTTTGTTGATCCTGCTGGCTTCCCTAGCACTGATGCTGCTCCCCCAGCAGACCACAGCAAAGTAGAGTGCACTGGCTACCACAGACTGGTAGAAGACCTCCAACATCCTGCTGCAGACATTGAAGGATCTGAGCTTCCTCAGGAAGTAGAGTCTGCTCATCCCTTTCTTGTACACAGCATCAGTGTTGGTGCTCCAGTCCAGCCTGCTGTTCAGGTGAACACCCAGGTACCTGTAGTGCTCCACTACTTCAACCTCCTCCCCCCTGATTTTAACAGGCTCAGCTTTGGTCCCTGTCCTCCTGAAGTCAACCACCAGTTCCTTGGTCTTGGTTACATTCAGGAGAAGATGATTCCTGCTGCACCACTCCACAAAGTTGTCCACCACCTGCCTGTACTTTGATTCCCGCCCATCCCTGATACATCCCACCACCGCAGAGTCATCCGAAAACTTCTGAAGGTGGCATGACTCAGTGTTATACGGAAAGTCAGAGGTGTACAGGATGAACAGGAATGGAGACAAGACAGTCCCCTGAGGAGCCCCTGTATTACTGACCACCACATCAGACAGTGAGTCTGCCAGACGCACAAACTGTGGCCTATCTGACGATCCAGGAGACAGTGGATGAACTGACACCCATCCTGATGAGCTTCTCACTCAAGCAAAAAGGTTGGATGGTATTAAAGGCACTGGAGAAATCAAAGAACATGACTCTCACACTGCCACCACTACTATCCAGGTGAGAGTGAGCACGCTGCAGCAGATAGGTGACAGCGTCATCCACACCAATATGGGGCTGGTAGGCAAACTGGAGCGGGTCTAAAGCCGGTTTCACCAGGGGTCCAAGGTGAGCCAGAACCAATCTCTCCAGTGCCTTCATGGCATGTGAGGTGAGGGCAATTGGTCTAAAGTCATTTAGACCAGATGAGGTGGTCTGCTTAGGAACCGGTACTATGCATGATGTTTTCCACAGCACCGGTATCCTTTCCTGCAACAGACTCAGGTTGAAGATATATTGCAGGAGACCAGACAGCTGAGCAGCACAGGACTTCAGGACCCTGGGGCTGATGCCATCAGGGCCTGCAGCCTTGCATTGTTGGAGTCTCTCCAGCTGTCTCCTCACCTGGCTCACCGTCACAGTCATGTGGGGGAGTGTGGTCGTCTGTGTAGGGGTGAAGGTTGGTTCCATAGTCATATGGGAGAGTGTGGTTGTCTGTGTAGGGGTGGAGGTCGGGGTGTAAGTATCTGGGGATGGGGTGATAGGGGGGTGTGTTGGGGTGGTGTCTGAACAGGTGTGAAAAGGTCTGATCCTGTGTGGGAGGGCCCAGCAGGGGGTCCTGTGCTGAACCTGTTGAAGAACAGGTTCAGCTCGTTGGCTCTGTCCAGGCCACCCCCAAGCTGATGATCCTTCATATTGAGGCCTGTTATCAGCCTCATGCCCCTCCACACATTCCTGGAGTTGTTCTGCTGAAGACTGTTCTCCAGCTTCAGCCTATAGGCCTCCTTGCACCCCCTCAGTTTCACCTTAACCCTCTGGAGTCGACGGACACGCCGGCGCATCCAAATCACGTGACCGATTTAAGACGACATAGCGGCAAGACGCAGCTTCGCTGAGTCTCGCAATTAATTTGTTTAATTAATTTCTGTGCCCAGCGCTACCTTACTTTACCTGTGACCAGAATAAATATTTCAACTGTAACCTGAAGGTCTCTCCGGTTCGTTCTTGGGCTTCCAATAAAAGAATCGGGCTAACATGCTAGTTTTTAAATTGTGTCGATAGGCCAAGTAAAACCCGACTTATGATGAGTTGTTTACATCGTGTTTTTTACTGAACATTGTCGTCATGTTTGCTGTGGGAAGACATAGTAAAACAAACGGGCGATTCTGAGGAAAGCGATCTGTCGGCTGCAGGAACGAGTTTGCAAGCAAAGAAACATGACACCTCCTTTCCTATTGGTGGAAAATACACCCTTTCAACCAATCAAAAAATATGGCAGCGGGCTCCATTTGGTTGCTACGGTCGAAGGGAAGGTTGTGGGTTTGACTGGCCGTCAATGACGGCGGCCAAAGAGAGACAGCATTGTTATACGATAGAGACAGGAGCGTTTAGATATTTGACAGATTTGTGACATTTTGCGTGTTTGTATTGTTTAGTTAGTTAGTTATAATATAATAAATAATAATATAATAATAAATAATATAATATAATATATAATAAATGTGGGTGGAGTTGACCTGTCAGACCAGCTCATACAGTACTACTCCACCCACAGATAAACTGCTGGTACAGGACCATGTTGCTGCACTTCTTGGACATTGCCACTACAAATGCATTAATTTTGCACCATGAGATGAGCAGTGCCAAGAATGTGCAGCCCATGGCACACAAAGACTTCATGGTGGAGCTGGTGTGTCAGCTTTGTGGCTTGGACAAGGCAGGTGTTACCCAGACCAGGACTGCTGCTCATGTTCCTGTGCCCATAGCCACAGGTGGACAACAATAGGCATGACACACCCTGGAAGTGTCAAACCTGTGTTGTGCCCCTCTGCCTTGTGGTGGATGGGAACTGTTTTTTGGAGTGGCACAAATAATTTGTGCCATTGTGGCATCTTATTGTGACACCTGATTATAGCTGTACAAAAAACACCTGAGGTATTACATGCATTTTAATGTAAATAGTTGTATATAAGTTTGTTGTTTGCTAAATTTATACATTCATTTCTGAAATTTACAATTTATATTTGCATTCTAAGTTATCAAAACGATTCGTTCAACATGTTTGTGGTTTTTACAGTAAAAAATGTAGCTTTTTCTTACTCGGATTTTATGTTTTTTGTGTGATTTTAGGTCTAGTGTGTTAATACAGTATGTCAAAATTAAAAAATAACTAAATTCACACATGTGAGGTTGTGCTGAACAAAATGATACCAAGCAAGGCAAGATAAACAACTTTTAAAATGAAATATAAAGGTAAAATCAAAAGTAGTCAAAAACGGCCAATTACACCCTGGACTCCAGGGGGTTAAGTTCCCGCTGCATCCTTTTCAGCTCCCCCTTGTCACCAGACCTGAAGGCTTTGTTTTTTTCATTCAGGAGCTTCTTCAGTTCACTGGTGATCCAGGGTTTGTTGTTAGGGAAACAGCGTACAGTCTGGGTTGGGATGGTGGTATCCTCACAGAACTTGATGTAATTTGTGATGCAGTCAGTGATGCTGTTAATGTCGTCCCCATGAGGCTCACAGAGCACATTCCAGTCAGTACAGTCAAAGCAGTCCTGCAGTGCTTCACTGCAGTGCATAAATTTAGCAGGGGGCAGGGTGGTGGCACTGTATGAGTCCTTGACATTAGCATACCGAAGGTCCAGTGTCCTGTTGTCACGTGTACTGCAATCAACAAACTGATGAAAAGTTGGGAGGGTTGAGTCCAGGTTTGTGTGATTAAAATCACCAGTGATGGCCACAAAAGCTTCAGGGTGTCGCGATTGTAACCTGGCGACAGTGGTGTGTATTACGTCACATGCCGCCGTCTGGTCAGCTGATGGTCGGATGCAAACACCGAGCAAGATGGCGCAGGAGAATTCCTGTGGCAAATAGTATAGACGCATACCTATGGCCAAAAAAGCAATGTCCGGGGAACAGAGCCGCTCCTTCACAGTAACATGTCCGGGATTGCACCATCTCTCATTCACGTACGCTCCTTTCTTCTTACCGCTCGTCATAGCGTCTCTGTCCGCCCGAAAAACCCTGAAGCCATGTATGGATGCACAGTGGTCGGGGAAGTCGGAGTGCAGCCAAGTCTCTGTGAAGCACATTACGCTGCTCTCCCGGTACTCCCTCTGGGTCCGAACCAGCGCACACAGCTTGTCCATCTTATTGCCCAGCGATCTCACGTTCCCCATTATGATCGACGGGACTGATGGTTTAAATCTCCTCCGCCTCGCTCCCAGTTTAGCCCCGGATCTGCACCCGGCATCTCCTCCTCAGCTCCTTGGGGGTCTCAGGCCTGGCTCCGGCCAGTAGCACTGTTTTGGAGAGTGCAAGCAGCTGATCGTGGGTGTAAACAATGCCAATGCCTGAGCGCTCAGAGTGGCCCCGCATCACAAAAAGTAATAAAAACAGCAGGAAAAACACTAAAACAAAGTGGGCAAGGTCCATGGTGATGTAATCACAAATAGTGTAGGAGAAAGAAATGAAAAAGGCAATAACGAACAAAGACAAAAAAAGCCAAATAACAGACAATACAGTCGGGAGCTGCTGCAATAGGTCGCCACTCACGTAGCGCCCGGAAGTCTAATGATGCACCCAGAAGTTGAGGTCGGCTGCTGGTTGCAACAGCTCTTGCATGCCCTCTCTTTTTCTATTTTTTTTCGCTATTTCTACTTTCTTTTTTCCTCCTTTTTCTGTAAATACTCTTGTACATAGTATTTAAGATCAGCACTGCACAACTGTAGTCCCCCCCCCACACTCTTTTTATCTTAATCTGGATTCACGCCGTCCTCATATCAGCGTAACAATGCACGACGTGTGCTTTGTTTACAGTGGGGATCAGCTGTTCGCGCTGCGCTGTGCTGTAGTCCTCCCTAGGGACAGCCACAAAATCCCCCTGGAGCTGGTCCGTAAGACTTGCTGTGGATGCTGTGCTGGGAAAAAACGTCGGGAAAAGAAGAGACGCTTCAGACCTGTGCTCCCCTGCGTCAACATGGGAAACGTGAGATCTCTTCCCAACAAAACGGATGAACAGGCGTCTCTAACTCGGCACCAGCGGGAGTACAGACAGAGCAGTGTCCTTCTGTTCACGGAGACCTGGGTCACACCACGCATCCCGGACTCTATTGTTCTGCTGGATAACTTTCACCTCCTGCAGGCAGACAGAACAGTGGACAGGGGTAAGAGGAAGGGGGGGGGGGGTAAACCAGGACACTGTACTATTAAAGTACAACTGTTTAACAGGGACATTGAACTGTTAGCTGTTAGCATGAGGCCATACTATCTGCCATGGGAGTTTTCACATGTTATTGTGATATTAGTGTACATCCCTCCCTCTGCTAATGACCGGAGAAACCTTCAGGTCACAGTTGAAATATTTATTCTGGTCACAGGTAAAGTAAGGTAGCGCTGGGCACAGAATGACAGAGCTTTCCCAGGATCTCAGTCAACCTGCGCACACATCTTCGGGAATGTTTCACATTTATCTTCTTGGGCTGAGCTTGCCCCGTACAGAGGTTGGACTTTCACTCAACCGAATATAATTGGCCAGTTACCAGTGACGTGGACAGGCCAACCACTGTCCACACCTTAATCTTAGAATGTGTTAAGCAATGTGTGTGAGTGTTGTTTCTTGGGCATCTACTGCAACAGACCTAACTAACAAGATAGAGAAGTTCTATCTGTCTCATGGTATGCAATGGTATGTTCCATCCAGTCATGTTTATCTTACAGTTCTGGACCTCACAAGGACATACACAGTGTAATATGAGCTCAGTGGATAAGTGTAAAACAGGAACATAGTTTCAGTGGAAAAGCACAGGATAAGGATATATGACGTCTCAAAACAAAGCCGATTATAACTGTTGGGCCTCATACAGACAACAGGCCCCCGACAAGGTTTACGACCTGAGGTCTGATACAGATCAAAGATTGCAGACCAACCAAATGGCTGCTCTCTTTGTCTAAGACCTGGGAGCCAGGTCACAAAGGTATGCAGGACACCTCCATCCCCACTCACTCTGCTGCCCCCCTGCTGGGTGCAGCCCCCAATTGGACGGAGCCATTAGCATCCTGGCTGCTCCTTATCTTAGACCTATGGGCCAGAGCACACAGGAGTGTGGGACACCTCTGCCCCTACCTGCTCGGCCGCCCCCCTGGTGAGCGCTGACCCCCAAATGGCACGGGAACCACCAGCATCCCGCTCCATTTGTCTAAGATCAAAGGGCCAGACCAGGAAGGAGCCCAGGCCACCTCCGTTCCTACCCCTTCTGTCGTCTCCCCCCCCGGTGGGTGCGGACTCCCATTGGACAATAGCCGCCAGCATACCACGGTCTGACAACCGGAGCCCAAAGAAGTTATTTTTATGTGCTGTGTTTTCCCTTCTTTCCCCTTTTTACCACACGCACATACACACCGGGTATACACCGGTCACTGTTAGAGACATAGGGGCTAAGCTCACAGACGCCACTAGCCGCTGTCTTTTTCAAACCTCGCGGTCATTTCCCCTGACCGAAACTCTTGCGTGATGTACTCCCTCTCCTCCCTTACGTCCGCAACCTCACCCCTCCTCTTTCACACGCACGCACACACACACACAAACACACACACACACACACACGCATACACACACACACACACCCTTGTATAATTTAGAATAGGTATATGATGGATGTTTATTGATTGAGGTGTTATCGATTATTAATTGATATCATTGATTTTAATAAATTCTGTTGTGTTTAAAGAGAAGTTGTCTGTATTGTTTGTATAAGTGTTGTCGTAAAGGCTGGTTAAAAGAGTCAGTGCTCGGATTCACACCTTCATTGTTCGTCTTATGCATATCAGCACCTCCCAGGTACTGATATCTGTAAGCGAACGTTTGTGAGACTGATTTTTGAGTTGGTTATTGGTCCCTGATACCACGGTGGTGCCCCGTAATTATTAATTCTTATTAATAATAATATTCTTTCAATTAATAATTATCGTAGATAATTGTTAATTTTTGCTAATAACCTGCTCCTATAAGGCACAACAAATGATGCCTATGTGAAGCACAACATAACATATCCCCCTTTTGACATGATTCCATCATGTCAATTAAATCAGGTGGGAACGTTATCTCTGTATTGTGTTATAACTGTTAGCGGCAGCCAACTCAACAGGCCCCCAAACTGCGAGTGACCACCTACTTTAAGATGCAACACAACCAGATAGGAGATTTTTGATATCCCCCTTTTGATATAATTTTATTATATCAACAATCAGAAAAATCTCTAGTGCACAGCTATTATGCGTAAGCAGGTCTTCATTGCGTTTAGCAGCCTATATGTGAGCGACTATGTGTAAGCTGTTCTTCGTTGCATGTACCAGCAGCAAGCAAGTCTTCATTGCACAGGCATGTGGAAATAATAAAACAATTCTAGTGCACTAGCTAAACCTTCAATATCAGGAGTATCAACATGGTATTGGGAACAGATTAAAGAAAGGAATATAAGTATCATGCCCCTACGTGTATGCAAGGACTAGACGTAAAAATGTATTAGCAGTTCATCGTGTATAAACAGGGGTTCAGGCATATAAACAGTGGTCCTCTTTGTCTTCCATCTTGGGATCCGCTTCAGTCTCGTCCTCTCCGGGCCCACAGAGGGTAACCAGAGGAACCGTCTCACCAGGATGTTGGACTAATTGGTAATGAGGTGGTGCAGGAAACTTATCATTAATGGCCGTCGTAATTCACTTTAAACAGAGGTGTCTGATGCATGGTATGCAGCAATGGTGCATGGTTTTAAGGCCAAAAAGTGCTTGGGTTATGGAGCCATCTGGAGCAGTGTTATTGGGGATGAATACACAAAAGTCTTGGGAAAACATAGCGCACACACCACCTCTTTCGGCTAGAAGGAAATCCAGGGCCATTCTATTTTGGTAAGTCATCAATGAGGTAGCAGCCAATTTATTCATGTAGGCCCACTATGGCATCTCTGGTCATGTTACTAAGTCTCTGGACATTAAAGTGAATGTAGTTAATTCTATCCGCATTCTTAGTCACCCACCAGAACAGGGATGATTCAAATCCTGCTGCAACTTGGTCGGCTAACTTATATTCATCAGGCACACCTCTGGGAACCCCAATTGCGTCTATATAAGTCGGAGAGTTTTGGTATAGGTCAAATGTGCTTCTCCTGCACCATGTGAGTGGGAAGGTGTTGTAGAATCACGGTAACTGGCGGACTGCCATAAGACTATTTCAGATGCTGATGCTTTGATGATTCTTATCGGTGGAGTTAATGACAATATAGTGCAAGTCCCTGACCAATTGTTAGGGAGCATATTTCTCAGGTTTCCGCCACAATACCAATAAACATCTGAACTGGCATGATTAAGTACAGTAACATTTGTCCAATCTGTGGCATTGATGGTAATTACACACCAGTCATTTGGAATGTCACCTACATTGGTCCCAGAGGTATGAAATCTAGTTAGACAGGTGGGGTTGTTTTTGACCGGTGGGAACGTTTTTGGTGGAGCTAAGGGGTAGGGGACTTCCAGATATTTGCAGGATGCGTTAGGATTATCAGTCATATGTAAATGCATCATGCAGTAAGTTTCATTATCAGAAAAAGGTGATGGTACAGTTAGGAGAGCTGGCCTGGGGGAGGAACACACTATGCAATCTTCTTTGGTAGCTACTCTGGCTGTGCTTACTACCCAATCCAACCAGTAATTTTTCTGTGCAAAACCCGTCTCGATTGCTAGGGTATCAGTTAAATCTGTAACAGTCGCAGCCAAGGTACCGGTGCTGGCCAACTGGGAAGTTTTGGTCACTGGGGGAGAGGGTTGTGAGGTAACAGTTATCTCTAAGAAACCCAGGGGATCAGTCCCAGGTACATAGGCTCCAAGAACATAGTGACCAGAATGTGACTGTTGAGGGTTTTTTAATGTGAGTATGAGTCACATAAGTTTTCATACTGCAATAGAACAGGTGGTGAGTCTGTTGGTGCAGTAGTGAATGGACAGGGCATTTTTCTTCCTGTCAGGATCTCATGTGGGCTGACATTCATAGTGGCGTTTGAGGTAGACCCTAGACTAAATAATACAATAGGTAGGGCTTCAACCCAAGTTAGCTTTGTGTCTGCACAGACCTTCGCTAGGCCTTCTTTGATGGTTCAGTTTGCCCTTTCCACCAGCCCTTGTGAGGCTGGGTGATAGACGGCACCGAACTTATGTCTAATCCTTTCCACTTCCCTGAGTTCTTCATTAGAAAAATGGGGACCATTGTCCGATCTTATTACTTCTGGTACTCCAAATCTGGGTATAATTTCTCTTGTCAACCATTTAATAACTTCTTTTCCTTCTTCAGTTTTGGTATGTGTGGCTTCTACCCACCTAGGGAAAGGATCTACACAAACTAGAAGGTACCTTTTGCCTTCAGTTCTGTGGTTTGCTCCCATGTCAGTGAAGTCAATTACTATTTCTTTCCATGGAGCATCAGGCACGGGGAAGCTACCCAGTCCTGCCTTGAGTGCGACCTTTGGATTGAATTGATTGCATATCTCACATGACTGTACAAAATATTTAGTGATATCATTCAGATGGGGATGCCACCAATGTTGAGAGATGAGAGCTGTTAGTTTTGAGCTAGCACAGTGACCTCTACTGTGTGCTTCTTGGCATAGTAAGTTTAGTAGTCCAGCCGGAGCTACTGTTTTGCCTTCATGATTTCTCCAGAGCCCTGTAGAATCTTTCGTGGCTCCTCTTTCTTTCCATGCCTGTTTTTCAGATGGAGCAGCTGCTTCTTGGAGTTCTTTGTTGCAGTAATAGTAATAATGTTAGAAACTACTTGTAGTTGAAATACCAGCAGAAACACTAGAAGTGGTTGTTTATTGCTGTGGTTGTTCCCTTGCAGAATTTTGAACTGAACTTTAAACAGTTTTTACATCAATCCCCAATCAGAATAGAGGAAGAGAATGAGCAGCATACAGAGAGGGGAAAACAAAAGTTAAAAACATCTATATATTATAAAGCTATATGTATATGTATAAAAGATTGAAAGGTTGAAAACAATTGAATAGAAGCATAAATGTCCTTATGAGTGTGTGTTAGAAGCAACAATGCAGCAGTAGTAGTGGCAGTAGTAGTAATAGCCCAGAATCATAAAAAACTCTGCTGAGGTAACACTTGAAGAAGGTATCTATTTGAAAAATTTAAGGTTTTAACCTTACAGTCAGCATCTCAAGACCTTGCTAAAGAGATGTAGATATATCATTTCTGTGAATAAAATAAAAAAAAAATGACAAAGAAATCTGGACTGGGTGCACCTGCGTTATTGGCTTGAACATCAGAATCAGAATCAGAATCAGCTTTATTTGCCATGTACGTGTGACATACAAGGAATTTGACTTTGGTTGTTCCTCTCACCTGGGCAGATATGTAATAAGGTATTTTTAAAAAAAGCAAGTTATATATATATGTGTGTGTGTGTGTGTGTGTGTGTGTGTGTGTATTTAAAGCAAGTTATAAATATATATATGTACATGTAGTGCAAACAATGATGATTACGGTGCAAATGAGCATGGCATAGTCGGGTAGATTACAGGGAGATCAGGGAGACAGCCTGGGGGAAGAAACTGTTTTTGTGTCTGGTAGTCTTGGCGTACAGAGCTCTGTAACGCCTACCAGAGGGGAGCAGATTGTGTGTGAGGTGTGATGGGTCTGCAGTGATGCTTCTTGCCCGTTTTTTGACCCTGGACTGGTATAAGTCCTGAATGGAGGGCAGGTCGGCTCCGATGATTTTCTCTGCAGACCTGATTGTCCGTTGCATTCTGTTCCTGTCCTGTTTCGTGGCCGATCCAAACCAGACAGTGATCGATGTGCAGAGAACAGACTGGATGATGGAGGTGTAAAAGATGATCAGCAGCTCCTGAGGCAGGTTGAACTTCTTCAGCTGACGCAGGAAGTACAACCTCTGCTGCGCCCTCTTCCTGATGAAGTCTATGTGGGACTTCCACTTGAGATCCCGGGCGATTATGGTTCCCAGGAACTTAAAGGAGTCCACAGTAGACACTGTGCTGTTGAGGATGGTGAGGGGGGGTGAGGTGGGTGGGTTCTACTGTCATCTCCACAGTCTTGAGCGGGTTAAGATCCAGGTTCCAGCTGGTCGACCTCACGTCTGTAGGCGGCCTCGTCACCGTCCCTGATGAGGCCAACTACTGTTGTGTCGTCCGCAAACTTTAGTAGTTTAACGGACGGGTCCCCTGAGGAACAGTCGTTGGTGTAAAGGGAGAAGAGCAACAAGGGAAAGAACACACCTCTGGGGGGCGCCGGTGCTGATGGACTGGGTGCTGGAGGAGATGCTCCCCAGCCTCACCTGCTGCCTCCTGTCAGTGAGGAAGTTGTAGATCCACTGACACTGGTGGAGGACGGCACTGTGAGCTGTGAGAGTTTCTGGTGAAGGGTTTCTGGGATGATTGTGTTGAACACAGAGCTGAAGTCCACGAACTGGATCCTGGCGTACGTCCCTGGGGTGTCAAGGTGTTGGAGGATGAAGTGCAGTCCCATGTTGACTGCATAATCCACCGACCGGTTTGCCTGGTAGACAAACTGCAGGGGGTCGAGCAGGGGGCCTGTGATGAGCTTCAGGTGGTTCAGCACCAGCCTCTCGAAGTATTTCATGACCACAGATGTCACGGCGACGTAGTAGTCATTCAACCCTGTCTTGGTGCGTTTTTTGGAGACCAGGATGATGGTGGAGCGTTTGAAGCAGGAGGGGACTTCACACAGTTCCAGAGATCTCTTGAAGAGCTGAGTGAAGATGGGTGCCAGCTGGTCAGCGCAGATTCTCAGGCAGGAGGGGGACACTCCATTGGGTCCTGGAGCCTTCCTGGTCTTCTGCCTCTGGAAGAGCCGTTTCACATCCTCCACATTGACCTTCAGTGCCGGTGGGAGGTCTGAGTTGAGGGGGGAGCGGGTGGCAGTGGCGTCAGGTATGTCACAGAGGTTGAGTGTTGTGGATGGGTTGGGTGATAGGTGTGAAAAACGGCAGTAGAAGCTGTTCAGCTCCTCTGCCAGTACCTTGTTTCCCTCAGGGTGGGGGGATGGGCTCCTGTAGTTGGTGATGTCTCTCAGGCCTCTCCACATTGAAGCAGGGTCGTTGGCTGAAAACCTGTTTTTCAGCTTCTCAGAGTAGCACCTCTTTGCTGCTCTGATCTCCCTCGTCAGTGTGTTCCTGGCCTGTTTGTACAGGGCCCGGTCCCCACTTCTGTGGGCCTCCTCCTTGGCCTGGCGCAGCTTCCTGAGTTTGGAGGTGAACCATGGTTTGTTGTTGTTGTATGTGCAGAAGGTTTTGGTCTGCACACATAAGTCCTCACAAAAACTGACGTAAGACGTCACAGTGTCAGTCAGTTCATCAAGGTCTGTAGCTGCAGCTTCAAAGACACTCCAGTCAGTGCAGTCAAAGCAGGCCTGTAACTCCAGCTTTGACTCAGCTGTCCATCTCTGAACTGTCCTCACTACAGGCTTTGCTGATTTTAACTTCTGCCTGTAGGTTGGGATGAGATGAACCATGCAGTGGTCAGAGAGTCCCAAAGCAGCACGGGAAACAGAGCAGTCAGTTTGAAAGCTTTGGGGTTGAGAATGAAAAGGTAAAGAAAACAAAGTTGTCTTCATGTAAGAATTGTAAATGAGGAGTGAAAGTTGTGAAAATTTTGAAATTTTGAAAAAAGTAGAACAGGAAGGTATCACTTGATGACATCACAGGTCATGTGACACATTCTAAGAGATGCAATACACACCAATTGTAAACTTAGGTGAAAAGTGAAAAAAGCATCAAATGTAAATTGTGATGTTTGATAAAGCAGTTTATTTTAATGACTTTTTTTAAAAATGACTTTTTAAACATAGTAAACACAGATTAAGCAAAAAAACAACAACAGCTATGTTGTAAACAGGGCTGAACAGTATCAGAGTATGCAGAAGTTGTAGTTGCCCATTAATCAGAAGATGGGCAATCCAGACCTTTCATCCATGACACTGAACTCTGAAGTTCTCCTGACGACTGTCCCTTTAGTGCAAGAATGAATGTGAATATAAGTTTACAATGATGCATTTATATCATCTGTGTATGTATGAATGGGTAAATTTGGACATGTAGTATAAAGCACTTTGAGTAGTTGGACGACTACAAGTGGGCTGTATAAGTGCAGTCAATTTACCATTTACAGTACCAGAACTTATCTTCTGCAGCAGAGGTAACTCTTTGGTCTTCCTTTCCTGGGGCGGTCCTCATGAGAGCCAGTTACATCATAGCATATGATGGTTTTTGCGACTGCACTTGAGGATACATTCAAAGTTCTTGAAATCTTCCGGACTGACTGACCTTCATGTCTTAAAGTAATAATGAACTATCGTTTCTCTTTACTCAGTTGAGTGGTTCTTGCCAAAATATGGATTAACAGTAGTCAAATAGGGCTGTTAACTGCGTACTAACCCTAGTTCTGCACAACTGATGGTCTCAGACACATTAAAAACACAAGAATTTTCCCAAATTAACTCTTGACAAGGCACTTCTGTTAATGGAAAACCATTCCAGGTAACTACGTCATGAAGCTGACTGAGAGAATGCCAAGAGTGTGCAAAGCTGAGCCAAAAGTGTAAGTCTGTTTGCCTCAATACTTAGATGCCTGTGCTGAAAGGACAGCTTGTTGTACAGCAGCTTCCCTCTATTTGGCTATTGTTTTCAGCTGCTTCTCCCTAATTGGCTGGTTTTGGAGGGATACCTCTCTCTGATTGCCTGTTTTGTTCTGTTTTTTTTTTTTTGTTTTTTTTAGGAGAGGAGGGCTTCACTCTGGCTGCCTCTCTTTGTTTGGTAGGTTTTGAATTATGTGATGGACTATTTCTCTCTGATAAGGTGTTTCTTTCAGTTGTATAACCTTTGTCTATTTCTGGTTAGCTGTTTTTGGCTGATTTTCTCTCATTACAAAAGAATATAATAGAACAAACTAGAGTAGAAGTACTGTTGTGTTGTTACAGCAGCAAATAACAACAAATGCAATTAGACTAAGTAATGTAAAGAAGGAACAAAAAAGGATAAAATACAGAAAATAAAAATCAAATATAGAGCTAAAATATGTACATAAATAAGGTTTTGCAAAAATGAACAATGTGCAAACAAAAAACAGAAGGTACAGGTACACAGAGTGTAGCAGAACGGCAGTGACAGTGGTTGTAGATATAGTAGTAGTATGTTCACCTGTCACACAGGGGTGAGCTGTTGTACAATCTTATGGAAAATGGAAAAAAATGACTGTAACATTCTTTATGACAGTGGAGCTGAATAAGTCTGTTTGAGAAAAAGCTCCACTGTTTCAGTAGTGTGTCATGGAGGACACTCACTACCACAGACTGGTAGAAGATCTCCAGCATTTTGCTGCAGAAGGATCTGAGCTTTACTTCCTCAGGATGATTTTCAAAATCTGAACTGTACAAGACTAGGCTCTTACTCAGTGACTGCTGGATATCCTTAAAGGCCACCTCTGCCTCTGCTGTCCACTGAACCTGGTTGAGACACCTGGAGTCAGTCAAATCAGTGAGGGGAGCTGCGCTGGCAGAGAAATGGGGGATAAATCGATGATAGAATCCTGCCATGCCCAAAAATGACCTAAGTTGTTTCCTTGTCTGGGGCAGAGGGCAGGGCTCAATGGCAAAGATCTTATTTACTTGAGGCCTTATCACACCAATTCTGGGGCTGGGGCCCCATGCAATCCAAAAGGCATGACTGTGAACTGGAACAACCCCCATGGTGTCCGGAAGGCGGTCAGCTGCCTGGATTGCTGTGTGAGTGGCACCTGCCAGTAGCCTTTGCAGAGATATATCCTCCTGGGAACCGAAAAAAAAAGTGTCTTCCAATTTCTTTTTTTGTGATTTCCTACCTATTTGGGCCTAAAAAAACACCCTACAATTTAAATTTTTTAAAACATATTTTTATTTTTAATTTCCCAACATGTCCACTGTAGTGGACAACAGGATTTTAGTGTGAAAATACAACTGAATTTAGAAAATAAAAAATGAGCAGATTATGGCTTTAGAGTAATATTAACAAAAGAATACATTTAATTTGATCAAAAAACAAAAATCTTTATCATTCTTGATCGTTTTCTGTTGCTTGTTGCTTGCAAGGACGATAGTAGCCTGTGTATTTAGTTGAACAGTGAACAGTGAACATAAGCAGTTCTGCATTTTTTCTTTTGGATATTTTAGCGGTGATAATCCTGGAAGCATGTTTTCCTTTTGGTGATGCAGAGAAACATCTTGCATTTGGTACACCTCATGTATGTCTTGCCATTGCAACCCTTATTCCTGCATCTTTCTGCATGCTTGATATCCACCATCTCTGCACCAGACCATTTGGAGAGGCAAGGACAAAGACTTTTAGGCCAGTAGGGTTTGGCTTGCCTGGGACATTTTGCCTGACTGGACAGTGGGCCATGAAAGGGAAGATTTGCTCATCAATGCAGACCTTGTTATACCTTGGAAGGCTGAGACAACCTTGCCTCACATGGTCAGGCAATGGTCTGACTCTCCAAAGAATGTCTGACTCTTTTGTCTCTTCTTTTACATCCAGATCATCAACAATCTTGAGTGAGCTTCTCAGCTTGTAGAACCTATCCCTTGTCATTTTCCTGCTAATAACTGGCACTTTAGTTTTTTTTTAGCCCAAAACATTTTAACTCTGGGATAGCCAAGGTAGGCCATGTGTACTGATATGCCAAAGAAAATCTTGACTTCTTGGGCAGTAGTATTTAGCAACACTCCTGTAGTTTGCAACTGTCTTTGATTTGTAAAAGCTGGCAAATCTACATAGAGTTTTTCATCAATGTACTATGAAAAGTACTGGATTGGACTCTGGTTTTAGGGTCATCTTGATAGACAGGAAGCGCAGTTAGCACAGGCGTGAATCTATTATGATGGATGAAAAAAAACACAAATACACTACTCACAATAAGTTAGGGATATTGTTATTTACATGAGTGCTTTTCCTATTTGGTCTGAATTTTAATGAAATAAGTAAAAGTTCCCTTTGATATTACTAATAATGAATGAGAAGAAACATCATTTTCATTAGTTTAATATTTATTACCCCAAAAATTTAGACAATAACAAGGATAGCCCCAAATAACAAAAACTGACAATGTCAGTAGTGGGTCCCAGATGTGCTCTATGGGGTTCAGGTCAGGGGACATTGCTGGCCATACCATATGAGGAACTCCGACTTCCTGAAGTCGAGCTGTGACAATTCTGGCACAATGTGGTGGAGCATTACCATCCATGAACAGAAAGTTGGGGGTGTGCTGGCAGAATTGGGGGATGATAATGGGTTCTATGATGTCTCTGAGGTAAGAACGTGCAGTGACTGAGCCATCTACAATAACCAAATCTGTTTTGCGCTGACTGGTGATGCCTGCCCAGACTGTTGCACCTCCTCCACCAAAGCGAACCCTGGGGACCATGTTGACCTCGGCGTATCGCTCACCTCGCCTTCTCCAGCAACGCTGACGGCCATCATTTCTGTGCAAGGTGACCCGACACTCATCAGTGAACAGGACGGTAGACCATTGCTGCATTGTCCAGGTCACATGGTCTTGTGCCCACTGCAAACGTTCACGGCGGTGTCTTGGTGTCAGTGGAGTCACCTGCAACGGTCGTCTGGCATTCAAGCCAAAGTGGTGGAGTCGGTTGTGAATGGTTTGTCTGGAAACCCTAGTACCCCTCACATCTCGTAAACGGGCCTGCAGCTGTGTGGCAGTTGCATAACGATGTCTGAGTGCATAGGTCCTTAGGTACTGGTCATCGTTGCGGTCTGTCACTCGTGGGGCTCCACTCCTGGGTCTGTCACGAACTCTGCCAGTAGTTCTGTGTCTATCACCCCAATACAATTGCCTCCCTATCCCAAAAATCTGAAACAAACACCGTATGTATGACATCCACTGAGTCTCTCACAATATCCCTAACTTATTGTGAGTAGTGTAAGTACAAAAATACTAAATACTAATACAGCAATAATCTAATATGATAATAGAATTGGATACATTAGCCTAGAACTAAATAAAACATACAAGGTAGTCCTGGCCCACAAAGCATGACGACTTTCCTGCTCCCTTTCTGACTGAGTCTTTCTCCTCATCAGATACTCCTGCATCTTCTTCCTCTCCTTCTTCACCTACTTCTTCTTCACAATCTTCTCCTATCCCAGGCTGATACTCATCCTCATCTGACAGCTCCAAATCTGAATCTCCCTCTACTATTCGGTATAAAATCCTCTCTGCTTCACTTCTTTCTCCTACAGCAATGTTGACTCATTAAATACATTAAAATGGTCCTGGTGTCCACTACAATTGACATTCATAAAAGGACTGTTATTTCAAAACAGAAATAATAAACTGTTTTCAGAGGTAAAAATATTATCATTGACATGTTAATAAACAAGACTATATATAATTATGGTAAAAATAGCAATAGATAAAGAATATTTTGCCTACCTCTCCTCTTTCCATAAAATGTGGTTGTTGGTATGCTAGCCATTTTGATTGAAAAGAAAAAGTGAGTTCCAGCATGCAAACCTATCACATGACACATCAATGGAAAGCCCAGGATGTCCTCTAAAGAGTACTGTAGGGCTTGATAGGGTAACTCAAAATAGTAAAAGAAGATACAGGTGAACAAAATGTCCACTATAAAGGACACAAATGAATGGGCCGGGTCTCAGCAGGCTATAGTGGTCAGATACCTTGCCTTTCCTAGGCGCTCAATCAGATTATCAAATCAGGGGGTTGGATATGAGTCAAATTGTGATATTGAATTCAAATACCTCAAGTCAATGCAAAACCATAAGCTGTCATCCTTTTTTGGAACCAAGACCACCATGTTACACCGTGTTACACCACTTGCTCTTTGATGGTTCAATAATCCCCATCAGGTCAACTTCCTTCTTCAATGAAGTCAGCAAGCGTTCAGGAATCCTGTAACTTAAACGTCTCACAGAAGCCCCCTCATTCAGCACAATGTCATGCTTGACAATCTCCGTCCTTCCAGGATTCTCTTGGAATACTCCTGAGTCACATAATTTTCTCAACTGGTGCTGCTTCTCTTTAGGAAGATGGCTGAGATCCAGATCCATTTGTGCAGTTGAAGGCAAGTACTGCTCCTCCACCTCCTCCTCCTCCTGAATCCCTCTAATGAGTAAAACTTCAGCCGTTTTGGCAGTCCTCTCCACCCACTCCTTAAGCAGGTTCACATGAAGCACCCTGCTCTTCACGTTTTGCATATGTATGGCTACGTGAAATGCTCGTCATACCTGTTTATTACAACATCAGTAAGTGTTTAACTGTTCAGTGTGCCCATTGTATAACTAAAATAACTTCCAAATGGTCGGTATTTACAGAATCAAAACATTAGTTGAATGGCTCTAGTCTGCCACAGCACCATCTTTCAAATAGAGCACACTGCCACAGTCTCACGTACTGACATTACCGTTTTTGCTTCTCAGCATTTAACTGTTTGCGGCATCTTCCCGGATCTTCTTAATGAAGGTTTGTGCTTCACCTGGGGTTTTAAAAGTGTGTGTTTGTCCTTTGTATGTTACCAAAAGGTTGGTGGGGTGAATCACTCCATGTCGGATCCCCAGATTGCGCAGCTCCTGCCGGACCGGGTCGAACTGTTTCCTCAGCTGATGTATTCCTGTAACCAAGTCTACGTAGAACCTGACTTGCTGGTCCTTGTATCTGATCTCCTTTTTAGTCTGTGCAGCTGCCATTACTGTCATCTTGTCCTTGTAGTTGAGAAACTTCATTATTAGTGTTCTCGGCGGCGCCTGGTTGTCCCTCATCGCTCCGATTCGGTGTGCCCTTTCAATTACCACCGGGGCTCGTAGGGTTGCAGTATCCAGTAGTTCTGGAATCTATTTCTTCAAAAAAGAGCATGTATCCTGACCCTCAGCTCCCTCTGGTAGTCCCACAAGTCTTAGGTTGTTCAAACGAGATCTGGTTTCTAAATCCAGAAGTTTCTCTTCCAGAGATTTGTTTTTTGACTCCAGCCTGTTTACTTTAGCTTGCAGGTTAGCTACCTCGTCTTCGGCACTTCGGTAGCTCCACTTCTGACACTCGTTCAGAGCAGTCACTTATCTCCTTCCTCATAGAATTTATCGCCGCCATAATTCCGTCAAATCTTGTTGAAAACTCTGTTTTCATGGAGTTTATAGCAGCCAGTATAGTGTCTGTATTGGCGTCTCCGAGTTCTCCGACTCCGTTGCCCGCCTGTTCCGCCATGTCGTCATTAGCTTTCTGTGTTTCACCGCGAATTTGATAGTCAGTTAACTTCGGCTACTTTGACCTTCTGCTCTTCTCTTTGCTTAACTTGGCACCCTTCGGCATTACAGTATCCACACTAACATTGCGTTATGAAGCTTTATTGCAAAGTTGAGCATTTATAGTAGAAGTTGTAGTAGCTAAAACAGAACAGTATGGGATGCGTCTTCCTTTGTGGCCGCCATAACTGGAAGTCAATACTGTGCATTTTGATGTTCTTGAAGGGAAGATGACTTTGCGGTCCCTAAAAGTCTTCACATTTTGAAAATACACAGTATTTGAGCTTCCAGTACTCTTGACATCAAAAAGCTCTGACAAAAGAGGCCATGCCGCGAATGCTGTCATTTCCTAACAAAAGCTGTTAGAATCTAGTTTCCAACTCAGAATACTGTGCATTTTGATGTTCTTGAAGGCAAAATGACTTTGCTGTCCCTAAGTCTTCACATTTTAAAAATACACAGTGTTTGAGCTTCAACAGCAATTAACAGTAAAACGCATTCAGTCAAATAACAGTGATAGTGAATGCTGTCATTTCCTAACAAAAACTGTTAGAATCAAGATTCCAACTAAGTATACTGTGCATTTTGATGTTCTTGAGGGGAAAATGACTTTGCTGTCCCTAAGACTTCACACTTGAAAATACACAGTATTTGAGTTTCCACAGTTCCTAACAGCAAGACACACTCACAAAAGAGCCTCTATCGTGAATGCTGTCATTTCAGAACAAAAGCTGTCAGATTCAATTTTCTGACTCACAATACTGTGCATTTTGATGTTCTTGAAGGGAAAATGACTTTGCACTCCCTAAGTCTTAACATTTTGAAAATACACAGTATTTGAGCTTCCACATCTCTTAACAGTAAAACGCACTCACTCAAATAGCAGTGATTGTGAACGCAGTCATTTCTTAACAACAGCTGTTAGAATCAAGTTTCCACCTCAC
>WARS01002277.1:0-14861 GCA_008933995.1 Datnioides undecimradiatus | reverse complement strand
TTTTCCAGGTTAACTTGGAGTTGTATTTTACCTATGCGCATTCAATCTGCCATTTTTACATACATTGAGTATTGAAAGCTTGATATCCCTATTGTGTAGTACGTCTTTTATCCGCACCAGACCTTGCAATTTTTTCTTAATACTTTTCACATCCGCGGACGCACTGATGTGAAAAGGTATGTTTTAAATTACGGGCACCGCCATTTTAATGTTGAATGCGGGGCTTGTGTTGCCTGTCTCTCGCTAACACATTAAATTGATCTAAGCAATATCAACTAGTTAAGCTAGTTGGGGGTATTTTCAATTCAATTCAATTCATTTTTATTTATATAGCACCAATTCACAACAAAAGTCATCTCAGGGCACTTTACAAACAGAGCAGGTCTAGAGCACACTCATTACTGTTAATTACACCCAACAGTTCCACCATGAGCAAGCACTTGGCAACAGTGGCAAGGAAAAACTTCCTTTTAACAGGCAGAAACCTTGGGCAGATCCTGGATCAGGGTGGATGGCCATCTGCCTTGACCGGTTGGGGGGGGAAGAGAGAGAGAGAGAGAAAGAGAGAGAGAGAAGTACAGTATAGAATAATGACAGCAAATGACAGCAAATGGCAGCAGAGGACACGGGGCAGGTCGGTGGAGCCACAGATCAGATGTTCAGCTCTGGAGCCACAGGTATCTGTAGAGAGGTACAGAGAGAGAGACCAGAGAGAAACAAGCACAGCCCTAGGGGAGAGAGGACACCCCTTTTTTTTCCCCTTGGCTTCAGACGTCGGGGCAACGGTGACAAATTTTGGCTGCATGAAAGCACCGCAGTTTGATCACGCCTTCCTGGTACCTTGTGCAATCTTAGTTACCCCCACCATAACTGCTGCAGCTGCTGTATGTCATCTACACTCGCGTTATTCTTAAACAGATATAGTGTATTGCGTTATCAGGGCTACATAAAATATTTAACTTGAGAGAATGAAGCACTTTATACTATAATCAGTATGTTCTCTTAAATTGCATGAATGATATTGAATGTTCCCTCTTTTATCTGATCTCAACTTGAATACAGTTTAGTATTCGCATGCTCATTGTTTTGCGCAAATTGTATGCTCAAGCACAGGGTTTTCAAGAGTGCAGTTATAAATAGAATAGGGCCAGTGAATTATTTGTCCCATATCATGCATGTATAAATCACTGGGGTCATGGGTAGCAAAGTCCATCTCTTGTTTTTCCAGTGTCCCACTTCAGACACTTCAGAAAGACTGCAAAACAGTGCTAACAAGAAGATCTGAACTGCTCAAGCACTACAAATTAAATCATAGGCACTTTGGAAGGGGGCACTCATATCCATGCACGTATTTTAATTGTGCATGTAGATTCAAGACCTGGAATGCCTTACTGAGCCATTTATCAAGAAATCATCCCACCTAACCAAATTTTACTAAAGGGTTTGCTACATTTACATGCCATATTTGTGGTAATAATCAACTCTATGCAGAAAGAGATTTTTTTTCAGTATATTTTTCAGCATCTTAAAAAGAAGGAGACAGTCTCATGTGTGTTCCAAAACTGTTCATATAAAACAAATATTTATGAGAATTTCAAAAGCCATAAATACAGAAAACACTCTGTCAGAGGGTGTGCATTTCAATATGGGATAATTGAAAGAAAAAAACTGAACCTTGTCCTGATATTGCTAGTGATATTTCAGATGGTGATGGTGATATAGAGTTTAATGCCAATTTAGACTGTGCCTTTGAAAATGAGGATTCAGAAAACTTGGAAAAGGATATAGAGCTTAAACTTGCATCAGTTCTTCTTAAATTAGAAAGTGACTTCCTTGTGTCAAATGCAGCTCTAGATGAGCTCTTACAGGAGTTAACCTATTTGCTTCGTCTGTATCAACCAATTACTCAAAAGACAATAAGCAAAATATTACAAGATCATCAATGCCAATTTGACCAGTCAGTTGTTAAAAAACTAGCTAGTGCCCTCTGTGAAACAAACCCTATTAAAAAAGCAATAGGAAGTAAAGGTCACTTTCCAGTGCTTGGAGGCGGAAGGAATACTTCAAGCATCACTTTAATGTAGTAGAACCCATGGAATACATACTTGACCAAAAGTATAATAAGTCTTTCCAGTATATTTCTATTTTGAAGTCTTTGCAGCAAATTCTGGACAGTCAGACTATCTTGGATCAGACTGTTAATCTAAATACTGTATATAAACAACTACAGTCAACTGGTGTGCACAGATATAGATCTTTCTTTGATGGTGCCTTCTTTGGAGAAAATGGGCTGCTTTCTAAGCAGGAAAGTATTTCTTTAGTACTATACATTGATGAATTTGAAATTCGTAATCCACTTGGTACCTCTAAAAGGAGACATAAAATTTGTGGTTTATATTGGATTCTGGGTAATTTGCCAGCTGTCTGTAATTCTTCTCTGTCCTTTATTTGGCTGCTTTAATCAAAAGTAATGATTTGAAGTGCTATGGATATGAGAAGGTGTTGGAACCTATAATAAGTGATCTTATAATTTTGGAACAGAGTGGGATGTGACAAAGTTAGATAGAACAGTAAAAGGTGCAGTTCAGTGTGTGGTTGCTGACAACCTTGGTGCTCACAGTATTGCTGGGTGTCATGGTTTTGAGTTGTTTGTTGTTTCCTGTTTTATTTTGAAGAGTTTTTCCCCTGGTGTGTTTGTTGTCTACTTGTTTCCTTACCTTTTGATTAGCCCATTGATTTCACCTGTGTCTCGTTTTGCTGCCCTCCCCTGTCTATTTAAGTTTTGCCATTGCCTTTGTTCTCTGTCTTTGCATTTGTTTAGTTAGACCCCATGTTTTGCCATGATTATTTCTTAGACCATAGTCATAGAGATTTTTAGTTCTGTTTTTTGGTTTTGAGTTATACTTCCCGCCTTGTTTGAATTAGCTACCTTGGTTTTTGACACTGCCTGCTGTCTCTGTGCCTGCCATCTGGGTCCAGCTCACCCAAAGCCTAGTCCTGACAGAATGCAAAGACCAAAATGGACCCAGCCGAACCCAAGCAGGGGATGCAGACCGCCGTGAACTGTGTCATGATCTGGATGGGCTGCACAAATATTGGCTGAAGACCCCCCAGGTCGAAGTCAAGGAGATTGCTCTTCGGCTGGCAAAGAAAAAGGCGGCTGCTAAACCGCAGTGTGTAGATTCCCTACCTTACTGGCTGAAGGAGTTCGTTAGCCTCACTGACAGAGTGGGTCAGCCAGCTCGAACCCATCATGCTCCGCAGCTCACCAGTCATCAGCCTGCCTTCTCCACCTAGCCCCAGTTTTTGTCAGCAGCTCTTCTCCCAGTGTCTGGCCTGCTAGCATCAATGTTGCTAGCAGCTCTCCCAGTGTCCGGCCTGCTAGCATTGGCTCTGCTAGCAGCCTTCAACCCAATGTCAGGTCAGCTAGCATCAGTATAGCTAGCAGCTCTCCTCCCAGTGTCCAGCCTGCTAGCATTGGCCCTGCTAGCAGCATTCAACTTTAATGTCCAGGTCGCTAGCATCAATGTTGCTAGCAGCTCTCCCAGTGTCAACCTTTAGCATCTGGCCTGCTAGCAGCCTTCAGCCCAATGTAAGTGGCTAGCATCTGGCGTAGCTAGCAGTTCTCCTCCCAGTGTCCGGCCTGCTAGCATTGGCCCTGCTAGCAGCCTTAAACCCAGTGTCAGGTCAGCTAGCATCAAGCTGCTAGCAGTTCTTCTCCCAGTGTCAGGCCTGCTAGCATCAATGTTGCTAGCAGCTCTCCCAGTGTCCGGCCTGCTAGCATTGGCTCTGCTAGCAGCCTTCCATGTCAGGTCCAGCTAGCATCAGCGTTGCTAGCAGCTCTTCTCTCCAGTGAGCTGGCCAGCCAGTATTGGTCCTGCCCAACAACCTGCCTCACAGTTTCTGGCGACCAGCAGCTACTGCTGGCTCCCGGCCCCTCAGTGCCTCAGCAGCCCTGCTCTTCCTGCGCCTCTGCAGCCCTGCAAACCAGCCTCAGCAACCCTGCACTTCTCGCCTCTGCAGCCCCTGCACTTCTCGCGCCTCACGGCCCCTGCACTTCTCGCCTCTGCCCAGCCCCTGCTCAAGCGCCTCTGCAGCCCTGCTCTCCAAGCGCCTCCTGCAGCCCCTGCTCAAGCGCCTCTGCAGCCTGCAAGCCAGCACCTCTGCAGCCCCTGCAAGCCAGCGCGCCTCAGCTGCACACCTCCCCGCTGGGCCTCCTGTTCCGGCGTCCGGGGTCCTGGCGGACGGCACTCCTGTTCAGGCACCTGCTCCTCGTCTCCAGTCGGCGTCCCGGCCGACCCCAGCTCCTCGTCTCCAGTCGGCGTCCCGGCCGACCCCAGCCCCTCGTCTCCAGTCGGCGTCCCGGCCGACCCCAGCCCCTCGTCTCCAGTCGGCGTCCCGGCCGACCCCAGCCTCGTCTCCAGTCGGCGTCACGTGACCCAGCCGTCTCCAGTCATTGCGTCCCGGCCGACCCCAGCCCTCATCTCCAGTCGTCGGCCAACTCAACACCCTCGTCTCCTGTTGACAGTTCATTCAATGCCTGCGCCACGTGCCCAGTCGGGGGTGACAGCCCGTCCCAACTCAAGTTGCCAGTGAATCGAGGTAATCCCTAGTGCTCCAAGTAACCCAAGTGTCTCTAGTGCTCCAAGTAACCCAAGTGTCTCTAGTGCTCCAAGTAACACAAGTGTCTCTAGTGCTCCAAGTAACACAAGTGTCTCTAGTGCTCCAAGTAACACAAGTGTCTCTAGTGCTCAAGTAACCCAAGTGTCTCTAGTGCTCCAAGTAGCCCAAGTGTCTCTAGTGCTCCAAAGTAGCCCAAGTGTCTCTGGTGCTCCAAGTGCCTAAGCGTCCCTAAGCGCTCAGCTCAAAGTGTCCCCTAAGCGCGTCCCTAGAGCTCCAGCGCTCCAAGTGTCCCTAGCGTCCCTAGCGCTCCAGCGCTCCAGGTGTCCCTAGCGCTCCAAGTGCTCCAGGTGTCCCTAGCGCTCCAAGTGCTCCAGGTGTCCCTAGCGCTCCAAGTGCTCCAGGTGTCCCTAGCGCTCCAAGTGCTCAGGTGATACAAGCTGGCTCCAAGTGCTCCAAGTGTCCCCTGCTTGGCTCAAGTGTCCTAGCTGGCTCAAGTGTCCCCTAAGCTCCAAGTGATACTAAGCGGCTCCAAGTGTCCCTAGCGCTCCAAGTGCTCCCAATGCTCCAGGCGCTCCCAGTGTCCCTAGCGCTCCCAAGTGATCCCTGTATCCCAAGGGCTCCATGTGTGCCTAGTGCTCCCTTTGCTGGTGCCCTAGCGCTCCCCTTGCTTCAGTGCCTAAGCGTTCCCCTTGCTTCCAGTGCCCCTAGCGTTCCCCTTGCTTCCAGTGCCCTTAGCGTTCCAAGTGTTCCTAGCGCTCTTAGCGTTCCAAGTGTTCCTAAGCGGCTCTTAGTTCCTAGCGCTCTTAGTTCCAAGCGCTCCTAAGCGCTCTTAGCGTTCAAAAGCAGCTCCCTAGCGCTCTCCCCTTGCTTTCCAAGCGTTCTAAGCTCCCAGTGCCCCTAGTGCCCTTAGCGCTCACTCCAAGAGTTCCTAGCGCTCCCAGTACCCCAGGTGCCAGTCAGCACCTCCAGAGGGTTAAATCTTCCTGACCCGGCCTCCTGCCCGGCCTCCCGAGAGGCTCTGTCTGCGTCGCCGGCCTCCTGCCCGGCCTCCGGAGAGGCCTGTCATGGAAATGGTGCCCTCCAGTCGGCCTCCGGTTAATTCAGCATCAGTCATTGCTCCCACGTCACAGTCTGACCTTGATTGACTGTCTGTCCTTCCTCCTAGCCCCTTTCCCCACCCTGCTTCATGGACCTTTTTTTTTAACCTTAGGGACATCTGGGATCTGTCCCTTGAGGGGGGGGTTCTGTCATGGTTTTGAGTTGTTTGTTGTTTCCTGTTTTATTTTTGAAGAGTTTTTCCTGGTGTGTGTGTTGTCTCTTGTTTCACTTACCTTTTAGTTAGCCCATTGATTTCACCTGTGTCTCGTTTTGCTGCCCTCCTGTCTATTTAGGTTTTGCCATTGCCTTTGTTCTCTGTCTTTGCATTTTGTTTAGTTAGACCCCATGTTTGCCATGATTATTTCTTAGACCATAGTCATAGAGATTTTGGATTTCTGTTTTTTTTTTTTTTTGGTTTTTGAAGTTATACTTCCACGCCTTGTTTCGAATTGGCTACCTTGGTTTTTGACCCTGCCTGCCTTGACCACGCGTAAGCCTAAGCCCTTAATAAACTGATTGCAAGATCTTTGTGCATCTCTGTGCCTGCCTGCATCTGGGTCCAGCTCACCCCAAAGCCTAGTCCTGACACTGGGTTTGTGGAAAATTTCTCTGGGTCATATGTATGTAGGTTTTGCACTGCAGAAAGATCAGAATTTCAAACTACAGAAGTCAGAAGTGGTACCTTTACTCAGAGAACCCAAAACATTCATGCAGATCATTTACAGATTCTTGAGGAAATGGAATTGGCCCATTATTATGGTGTGAAATCAAACTGTGTTTTATCAAAACACCTCTCATATTTTGATGTCAGTACAGGGTTTCCTCCTGACATTGTACATGATCTTTTTGAAGGACTTGTGCCTTTTGAGCTTGCTTTGTGCCTCAGTGTGTTTATAAGAAAAAAATTTTACATTATGTACATTGAATGAAGCAATATCATCTTTCAACTTTAAGTGGTCTGACAAAACTAACAGACCTCATCCTGTGTTTAGGATCCAAAAAAACAGTTGGGGGAAATCCTCCTTGCGAGGAGCCTGTGTGGCAGATCTTAAAAGATCTGAAGGACATCGTTGATCTTGTTGTATGCCCTGTTCATACTGAGGACTCCATTGCATATCTTGACTTTAAGATAAAATAAAAATAAACCACAGCACAGAAACTGCATTGGTTAAGGTTAGCAACGACCTCCTAATAGCATCTGACAATGGCCTTGTCTCTTTGCTTGTCCTGCTAGACCTCAGTGCTGCATTTGACACCATCGATCACAATAACCTACTACAGAGACTAGAACATGTCATTGGCATTAAAGGAACAGCACTAAGCTGGTTTAAATCTTATCTATCCGACAGATTCCAGTTTGTCCATGTTAATAACGACTCGTCTGTGCACACAAAGGTTAATCATGGAGTTCCACAGGGTTCTGTGCTTGGACCATTGTTGTTCTCCCTATACATGCTTCCCCTAGGCAATATTAGGAAACACAATGTAAATTTCCACTGCTACGCGGACGATACACAGCTATATTTATCTATGAAGCTGGAAGAAGCTAGTCCATGCATTTGTCATCTCAAGGCTGGATTATTGTAATTCCTTGTTGTCGGGTTGTCCGACTAGCTCACTGCGAGGCCTCCAGCTCATCCAAAATGCTGCTGCAAGGGTTCTGATGGGAATTAGCAAGAGAGATCATATTTCTCCAGTTTTAGCTTCTCTTCATTGGCTCCCTGTAAAGTCCAGAATAGATTTTAAAGTCCTTCTCCTTACCTACAAGGCCCTTAATGGCCAAGCTCCATTGTACTTCAGTGAGATGCTAAGTCCCTATTACCCCAACAGATCACTTCGCTCCCAGAGTGCAGGTTTGCTTGTGGTTCCCAGAATCTCCAAAAGTAGAATGGGAGGCCGAGCCTTTAGCTATCAGGCTCCTCTCCTGTGGAACCAGCTGCCAGGCTGGGTCCGAGAGGCAGACACCCTCTCTACTTTTAAAGTAAAGCTTAAAACCTTCTTGTTTGACAAAGCTTACAGCTAGCTCTAGTTACCATGTGAACTACACCCATAGTCTAAACTACCCCTCCATGCCATCCCTTAGTTATGCTGCTGGGGGACATCCCAGGATCGTCCCCACACTCCTCCTCTTCCCTCTCTCTCCTCAAACTCATTTTAACCATCACAGATTAACCATTAAGAAGTTTTTCCTTGCCACTGTTGCCAAGTGCTTGCTCATGGTGGAACTGTTGGGTGTAATTAATAGTAATGAGTGTGGTCTAGACCCGCTCTGTTTGTAAAGTGCCCTGAGATGACTTTTGTTGTGAATTGGCGCTATATGAATAAAACTGAATTGAATTGAATTGAATTGAATTGAGAAATCACAGAGGCCTGCAGCCATTTCTACAGGACCTCTGCGGCTCATCCTTCTGTTGCCATGACACTCAGTGACGCGCGTGCGTGCCTGTGCGTGAGACCTTTACAATTGATTAGCCTTAACATACAAGTCTTATTCATATGTCTAATTCTATTTTACATTATAATGTGATTTCGTTACATCAGCGATTATTTGTTTTAATTCATACCAAATTATACTGTAATCTGAAACCAAATATGAAATCCTGATACACTGTTAGACACCACTTTACACCATCAGATTAATGAGAAATCAATTACAGTCTCACATCAGATCCACCACATGCTGCAATGAGACACTGGTCTATTCTTATTGCTAAATTATGCTGTAATCAGACAATATCTAATGCCACCAACATGCCGATAACAGCTCAATTAGACAACATGCGCTTTAATTATATGAATGTAATGTCAACAGGTGTAGCTTTTATTCATATAGTCAGACAAAAAGCTGCGTGCTCAGCTGACAGTATTCATTTAACCTGCATTTAACCTGATTTCACTTTCCTACAGACTCATTTGTTGCTCATTAGAAACCTGGACCACAAACTAAAGTTGAATCAAACCACATTATCATGTTGGGTTTTTTTTCTTGTTGATCTGTAATTCAGCTCTGTTCAGTGTATGAATGAAATCAGAAACAGATATTAATAAACTGATTATGACCTCATGATTCAGCAATATAGAATCCTCCAGTCTGCCATGTCGTCCTCATTTATACATGATTAGGGAAGTAGTTAAGAATAAGTCAGCAATAATCAAGTTCTTCCTAATTTGTTCCTCACTTCACTAACTAGTGGTTAACTCATTTCATCCCTGGTAACTGCTCATGTTTTTGAGACCTTGATGTCAAATGTTTCCAAACCTTGTTGTCAGACTTTGATTTAGACCAAAGCACAAATGAGAGGCTGAACATTGGGGAATCATTTCAGGTTATTTATTATTTATTTATCAAAAAACACAACAACCACCAAGGCTGTCTGACTGAGGACTGATAACTGTCAAACTATGGTACAGATCATAATGTGTGTGTGTGTGTGTGTGTGTGTGTGTGTGTGTGTGTGTCTTTGTTTGTGATCACCATCATAGAAGAATCTGATGGCACAGGCAGTCACCAGCCATCTTCCTCATCTGCGCCGCATCTTCTCCGTCGTCATGGAAATCCTGGATGTAGAGCTTCAGTCTTCCGTGGTTGCTTCACGCTGGGAAGTGGACAGCGTGTGTGTAAAGATAGAAAGTGGAAAACAGAGTGAGTGAAATCAACAATCTCTGAATTAACGGTGACTGAAATGAAGACCAACGGGAGACTTTAACTTCCCGTTGTCTGGTAGAAGCATCTGCACCTGCTTAAAGAGGAATACACAACAGTCCAACAGAAAGCAGTTCATTAGTATTGATATAGCAACTAACTGAGAGGAAACATGAAAACAATGTTGTTGATATTATCATTAACTGTTAACGTACCTTAGTCTGGAGGAACCATCTACAGTGTAGATGGTTCTGACTTGATGTCAGTGTAGATTCTACACTGACATCAAGTCAAATACAGTGGAACACAGAGGAGTTAATTATTACTGAATTAGTAAGTAAGTTAAATTAGAAATGGTTATGAAAAAAAAGTAATTAATTAATGACTGACATCAATGATAATAATATGAGAATAACTGTTAAGGTACCCTTGTCTGTTCTAATCATCTACCCTTACACCAAACAAATGATAAAAGAACAAGATTGAAGTTAATATTCAGTGAAGTAATAAAGGAGATATTAAAAATATAAAATATTAAAAATGAATATACACATATAAATATCTCTTAATATGATTTATGTCGCTTAACTAACCTCTGGTTTAATCACCTACAGCTAAAAGTGCCTAAAGTACAAGCAGGGTAACGTCCTGCCAACAGTGTGTCTGCGTGTGTGTGTGGTGTGTGCGTGTCTCCTTGTGTCAGTGTTGCGTGTCTGCGTGAGTGTGCGTGCATGTGTGTGTGTGAGCTGTTGATAGTCAGAACAGATGTAGACTGTGATGTCCTCTTCTTCGTCCGCGATGATCACGATGACTTCAGGGGGGTCATTGTTAGCAGGACGTCCACGGTCCACACCATCTGAGGGGGAGAAGTTCAAGCACATGTCAAACCTATCTGTCAAATATGAAACCAGCCTGTTTCACTGTGTATTTACACACAGAGATGATAGAGACACACTGCTCACAGCACTGAGACAAACAGCTCTGTGACAGCAAATATAGAAAATACACAAACACCGTAATTATAACATAATTCAATACAATTATTAAATAGCATATATTAAATTATGATAGTGATAATATGTCGAAAACACTGTGAGGCTGCAAATAACAATGTTTTTAACAAGCAGATGCTTGTGAGCATTTTATGGCTGTTTACAGGAGTGCGTGCATGTGTGTGAGACATTTACAACTGATCATACGTTATTAGCTTTAACATACAAGTCTTATGCATATGTCTAATTATAGCTGACATTATAATGTGATGTGTTTATATAGGAATAAATACTTGTTTTAATTCATTACAACAGAGCTGGAAACAGAGAGAGTGAAATCAACAATTTTTGAATTAACGCTGAGTGAAATGAAGAGCAACAGGAGACTTCAACTTCCAAATATGAAATCAGCCTGTTTCACTGTGTATTTACACAGAGATGATGGAGACACACTGGTCACAGCACTGAGACAAACAGCTCTGTGTCGACAAATAAAGAAAATGTATAAACACTATCAATGTTACAAAATGACACATAATAATAAATTTAAGAATCACTAAAAGGCATATATTAAACAATAAGAGTAATAATATGTCTGAAACACACTCAAAAAAATGATTCTTGACCCTAATAAACATGAAGCAATATTTTCAAGTAAAATGTAACTGAAATGTGTTAAATTACAACTTTATTTGCCGAAAATAAATAAACATTATGTAAATATGCTCATTGCAAACGGAATGTAAACACATTGAGTAAAGTTTATTTTACCTGGTCACATAACAGGCTGGCACCACACACGTGGTGGGTGTGGGCGTGTGCCAGCCTGTTATGTTGATGTCACGTTGCCATCAACCGTTACCTACGGGTTCGCCCAGTTCCTGCACTGGCAGAGTTGGTATTGAGGATTTTGCTTTGGTTCTGGCTGACTAAGGGGGACAAATGTCACGTTAAAGTTTTAAGGCAAGTTTAATTATTTGCATTATACTGCGTTAAGGGTAGTAAAATGCTTTTTGGAAAATGTGTTGATGTTTAAATTTTTTGACTTTCACAAAGATTGTTTTGACATTTATAATTTGAGAGGGTTGTGAATTTAGCTTATAGCATGAGCTAGCAGCACTGTTCCAACCCTGGTTATTCAAGCAGAATGCATTTCACCGAAATGTAAAAGACTGACTGACAATTTGTGCTTCTAGTCCAAATGGTTAAAAATCTGATTATTTACTTTGAGCACGCCTCAGAACAGTGTTTAATACTGTTTTCACAGGAATGGTAAGAGGTTAAAGCTGCAAAAAACAACTTCTGGAGAAAGATACTATGCACACACTTGCATAAGCAAATGGACACCTCTCTGCAGCTGTGTATTTCTCATCCTGATTGGAAACTCAAAATGTAATATTTTTCCAATTACTTAGGGCACATCATCACAGGGTCAACACAGAAGACTGAAAAACAAAGAACTTGCATTTTGTATGGGCAGCCTCTCAAATTAGGTGAGTGCATATGATGGCATTGTTAACACCTTATTAACTAAGCCACAGTTTTCTGCAGAAAAGTTATATCTGTTAATACTGTTTTTCTTTTTTCTTTTCTAGGTAGAACATGTGAATGGGTGAATGGGAATGTAAGGTGTGTGGAAAGTCAGTAGTAAGTAGATATGATTTGCTTAAACATTGCAAGCTAAAACATGGCCATCATGGAAATAAGTTCAGGCATCCCTGCCCATATTCTGATTGTCCATGCACATTTAGACTATGGAACAGTCTTTTGAGTCATATATACCGTACTCACAAAACCCACACATCTTCAAAGCCGCCTGAGTTATCTGTATTTTCATGTCAGTTGTGTACATGTCATGAACTTGCAAATGAAGGAGATTACTTCAGTCATGTAAATGAACATTTACGGTGACATGAAACTGTAACATGCATGTTCAAAGGTTGTGCTTTTAAAACTAACATCTATAGTACATTTCAGGAAAGAACAGGAAACATAATCCCCATACTTTAAATGATTTTAAAGCTGAGGTTGTCACTGTTAGGTCACAGGAATCAGACACTTCTGTTACTGATAATGTTTTTTTGTGCTGCAGACACAGATATAGAATCTGAAGCTGATATAGGTGCACATACTTCCATTATTGAAGATCTTTCCAAAGTTATTGAGCAGAATATTGCCTCAGTTATACTGAAGTTAGAACATATTTTGTTTGTACCAGCTACAGCTATTGATGAATTACACTATCTATTAAGTTTTGTATCTGTTCCAATCACATTTAATAGCTTGTCTAACATCCTTAAAAACCATTGTGTTCAAATTGATGAGTCAGTTGTCAAAGAGCTTGCTGAATTAGTGTGCAAGTCCTGTCCTTTGGCCAAAGCTTTTGCAAAAGATGTTCCACTGGCTACAGCTCACAAAAGGAAACAGTATTATAAAGAACATTTCAATGTGGCGAACCCAGTTGAGTACATCCTTGATCCTAAGACCAATAAGACATTTCAATATATTCCTCTTTTGCCCTCTCTTCAGCATCTGTTAAGTAACAGTGACATTTTAGAAATTGTAATCCATACACATAAGACACAGGAAAATACATTGGGTGTAGTACAGTATAAATCAATAAGGGATGGGATTTACTTTAAAGAAAATAGTTTTTTGTCTGGGAAGGATTTGAAGTTATCAATATCACTATATGTTGATGACTTTGAGGTTTGCAACCCCTTAGGCACATCCAGAAAAACTCCTAAACTTTGTGGTGTGTACTGGATTTTGAATAATTTACCACCTGGATCTCATTCATCTCTTTCTTCCATCTACTTGGCAGTATTATGCAAGAGTACTAATGTAAAGGTATATGGGTATGAAAAAGTTTTAGAGCCCCTTTTACAAGATTTGGTCATTTAAGAGAAACATGGTGTTTTTATTGCAGGCCTTGGAGAGTTCGTGAAAGGCACAGTCCACTCAGTCATTGCAGATAATTTAGGAGCCCACAGGATAGCAGGCTTCACTGAAAGCTTCTCTAGTGTCTACTTCTGCAGGTTTTGTACAGGTGAGAGATCAGATATTCAAGATAAGACTGTTCAGTCAGGACATTTTAACTTTCGAACAAAAGACCTACATGAGACACACGTTAAGTTTGCTAGAGAGAACTCAATCTGTTGTGGAGTAAAGAGAGAGTGTTTTTTTACTACAAATCTATCTCATTTTCATGTCGCTCGGGGCTACCCTCCTGACATTGTTCATGACTTATTTGAGGGTGTTGTTCCAGTTGAGATTGCCCTCTGCATTTGTGAATTAATTTCCAAAAATCATCTATCTCTTGACACTCTGAACAAGTTAATCCTGAAATTTCCATACAAGTGGGGAGATAGAACAAATAAACCTCATATTATACCACGCACATACGCCTCTACAAAGACCATAGGAGGTAATGCTCACGAAAATTGGAATTTGTTGAGGTTGCTCCCATTTATAATAGGTGACTTGGTACCAGAGGCAAAGCCTGCTTGGCTTGTGTTGCTTGACTTAAAAGAAATAGTTGAACTCACTGTTGCCCCTCTTCATAATAAAGAGACCATTGCCTACCTGGACTGTAAAATCATAGAACACAGAGATAGATTCTTGGAGCTTTTTCCTGCACGACGCTTACCAAAGCATCACTTTCTTGAACATTACCCTCAAATGATCGAATGTTTTGGACCTTTAGTAGGGCTGTGGACTATGAGGTTTGAGGCAAAGCACAGCTTCTTTAAGCAAGTTGCTCGTCATACAAATTGTTTTAAGAATATACCACTCACCTTAGCAACCAAACATCAGCAAATGATTGCATATCATATTAGCGCATTACATCTTAAATCTGCTTTGGAAGTTGGAAATGTTTGCACACTTCCTGTGGATGTACTGAACAAGGAAGTAGTGGCAAGCTTCAGGCAGAAATTCCCCAAGCTGAATGATGTACTTCTAACCAAAAGTGCAACCATCAAAGGAATGTCCTACAGAATTGGCATGCTAATTCCATATGGTTCAACTGGTGGCCTGCCCGAGTTTGCAGAAATCCTTCAAATCTGCATTATTGAAAACAGTTTGAGCTTTGTTGTAAGAATACTGTGTGCATGGTATCATGAGCATTTCAGAGCTTATGAGCTCACTACATCTCCTAATAGAGAGGTTGCCCTTGTTGATCTTGAAAACCTGACCGATGCTTACCCACTCTGTGACTACACTGTAGGTGTGAGACGGATGGTTACTTTGAAAAGGCACATTATAGTTTAAGGTAGGTCTATAATGACACTTTTCTTTTTCATTAATCTTATGAAGTAGGGGTGTAACAAATAATTGCATGATCAGTTGTCAATCATCTGAAAAATTGTTGAATTAATCCTTTTTTTTTATGTCAAGATGTCAAGTCCCATCCATCTGAGAGTCATCTTTGGCGGAGATGACGCCAGACGCATGACCCTAGCACCTTGCAGCAGCAGCACCCCAGTGACTTCTCCCACTACGTC
>WARS01002279.1:0-82405 GCA_008933995.1 Datnioides undecimradiatus | reverse complement strand
ACACACACACACACACTCACTCACACACACACACACTCGGAGACGTGGTGACTCACGTGTGATCTGGCCGGAGATGGGCAGACTCTCCTCTGATCCGGCGTATGTAGATATCGTTACGACATAATCCACATCTGGACTCAGGTCTGAAATGGAGGTCTTCGTCGCAGATGCAGGCAGAGTAAATTCTTTTGTTGGTTCTTCTGCAAGAATGCATGGAGTCAGAGGGAAGCCATTAGGAAACTATTGCATTACTTCATTTCTCCAAGAGTCAAAACAGGGCTTCAGAAAAACCTGAATCCGACTGTTGACCTGAGGACTGGAAGAGCCGTGTAAACACGCACAACAGTTTGATTCAATTTAATGAAAATTTTCCGCATTACTTTAAATCAAAACACATTTTTTTAAAAAGCTCAGTTCTTCCAGTGAGCATAATTATTTATTAAAATGCCTTCACTTTAAAGGGTCAATAGGCTTTAAAGTGGATTATTCCTGTGTTGATAAGTTGATTTTTAATACCTATATTATATGCATTTTATGCATATTATATTACTGTGGAAACACCTAAGACATTAAAGTACATTAAGTAACCCCTGCAGCCCTGACTTGCATAGAAAACCCTGTATTTCTTTTTTTTAAAAGTAACTTAAATTGAATTAACTGAAAGACAATGAATTTACTTTTGTGGTTTAAATGCAAAGATTAGGGGCCTTTCAATAAAAGCAATAAAGTGCATTTTGGGAAATGCGCTGCGAATACTTTCCAAAAGTGAGACGAGGACTTTAATATTAACTTCATGTCTGTGTTGAATGTTGAGTATGTGGTTAGCCTAGCTTAGTATAATGACTGGATGTAAAGGGAAAAGGCTAGCCTGGCTTCCTCCAAAGTAAAAATCCAGTCAGCTCTTCCAGCTGTATATGTGTTTTAAGATTTGTTCAAAAACAGTAGTGTAAAAGATCAACGTTTGATTTTAATGGGAGTTATTGTCGCTGATACTGCTACATAAAAAATGTATGTAGCAGAAAAAAATGTTTGTTTCTGTGACCTAAAAAACCTAAAAAAAATATTTATTACATTACATTATTTATTTGGTCACTTCATGTGAGATTATATTGGTAAAATACTGATTAATCTTCACTAGGTGTTAGATTCCTTGTACTCTTTGAGCTAACAGCAGCTAATCTTACTAGTGTTAGCTTTTGTTAGCAAATTAAGCTAATGTGACTAGGCTTAGCTACACATTTAACCCCTTCTGCTAACAAGCTAACGGTAGCTTAGTCAGTTAGCTGGCTCAGTTAGCCAACAGTACAGTTTTTACTTAGCAGGTTAAAGTTGGTTTTGCCTGTCAGCTGGTTCAGTTAGCTAACTGTGCGCAGGGAGGGATGAACAGGCCTGTCAGGCCCGGGAGCCTCAGGGATCTGTGGGCCTTAAACTAGAGCTTCTGCTTCGAGCTAAGTTATAACCCCGATACCTAAATAAGGTACTGTGAAGGAATATTCTTTGTTAATGTTAAACATGTCAGATATTTTGTGGTGTGACTGGACTGAAAGCACATTTTATTGCTGGGCCTTAACCTAGCTGTTCTGTCAGTTAGCCGGTTCGCTAAGCTAACAGTACAATAAAGGGCACTTTTTACAGTTTCTTATGAACCATTTGTGTGGCAGTAGTGCTAACGTGTAATTATCCACTTACATAAACTTTAATTTGTACAAACCCAAAACTAAAACGTGAGTTATTTTAGCTGATATGACTAACGCTATCTGAGGCGTTACGAGCTCAGGCGGAAGTGACACATACACTCCTGAGCCAAAGTAAAGCTGACACTTCTTCGTGGCAGCGTTAATGTTTTTTATCATTACAGCTGCCGGAGCCAAACATGTGTCTGCAGAAATCTCCAGATAATTGCGGGGGAGTGTTGAGTCTTGCTGGGCAGATTGATGTCTCGGGAGAGTTTATGGCACTTGTAATGTTGCAGGCTCGGCAGGACATAACTCGCAGGTTTTAATGAGCACCCACCTGTGTCTGAGGTCACTTGTATTCTGTAGCCCTGTATCCTCGACTGCGGTCTGCTCCAGCTCATTTGCACTGTGTTCTCATTTAAAATCTTAAACCTTAAATCTGACGGAGGGTCGACTGTGAAGAGAAAGAGTAAACACGGTTAATCCCGCAGCTTTAGGACATGAGTGTATTGCAAAGTGATGTGTGTAAAGAGGATTGTGCCAACAGTCAACACTTCCAGGGGGAAGTTTGACAAGTTCACTGTTGGACCAAAACAACACAAGACAAACTAAACTAACAGATGTGAGGGAAGCCATTTTGGAGACACAAAAAATGCCCTATAAAAACAAAAAAAATGACCTCCGTTTGAGCTCGGCGTTCAACAACTCGAGCAAAAACACACAAACATGACAAAACAACACAACATTACCATCCTACGGTTTAGAACATTCAAGGAAGAAACACAAACAGGGCGGGAAGATGAATAGTTTGGTGAATTTTGGCTTTTACCAAGCTACGGAAGCAGAAAAAGGCCAAAAAAATGTTATAAGCAACTATATACCTTGTTTTATAAAATGTCTGCTATTAAATGCCACTAAAATTATAGCACAGTTTTTTTTTAGATCTGATTAAATGTGCTCTGAATGAAAAATTTGGCTTCACAACACAGAAGGAAAAAAATGGTGTCCAGTATTTTTATAATATTATTTTATAACAATAATAGTATTTTATAATATTTTTCCAACAAAACCAAAAATTCAACTCAAGTCAACTCAAGTTATATTTGCGAAATCTGGACACTAAAAATAAGATAAGCAATTCAAACTTGAACTTTTCTCTCTGTCGGGTCCATGAAATATAACTTTATTGTTTGACTAAACTTGAATTTTCAAATCCAAAAATGTCAAATTTACTCAAACTTAAAATTTGAGAAATTTAAACTACATAAATTTAGATTAATGGTTTAGTAAGAAACAGATTTCAGTGCTATATACATGTTTGTGAACATTTATTATTCTGTACTGGTTATGTTTTTTTGATTGGGTATGTAGTTGCTTATAAAAAAAGTAATTGTTATGGCGTTTCTTAGCTTCCATACCAGTGACTTTAACAGTAACCAACACAATTCTTTTGCCGGTGATAAAGAAAGTTTTGTTCTTTAATCACCGGCTGCATCAAATTAAAGTTTAATTTCCCCCCTGTCAACAAACTACAACATGGACCGGCTGACGTCCAGCAGACTGTCCATGACCTCAATCCAACTCGTGATGTTGAATTGACAACGAAACAACAAAAACATACAAATCTGATGAAACTGACTCGGTATTGATTATACAATGGACTGAAGATCTGACTGATCACTTTCATTGTCTCCATTGCAAACCTCATAAAAGAATACACGACGTCTGTGGAGACACGTGTACATCTTTTCTTCCGTTCGTTCGTTTCCCAAAAAAGAAATATCAGCACCAGAGGTTCTTAAACTACATCATCTCTAGACCCAAATGTTTAAAAATAACCATATTTAGGATCTGGATTATAATTTAAGAACCGCTGGTTTTTGTGACGTTAACCAACAAACAAGGTAAAAAGTGCACAGAGATTAAAGTTTAACTCGTGATCACTGACACGGAGGATCATGCAACGTGTACATGAAAAGTTGTTTACAACAACTTGGAGCCAAGGACATTGAAGTGTCCATGTACACGACGGACCACAGGTTATTTCACTTTTTGTTAAATATTTTAAAATGATATTCTTCAGGTTGGGGTGTCAATCGCAGACGAATACAAATCAAACGACGCCTGACATGAGATCTAGCTGGCTGACTGGTTAATGCTAACTTACTGCTGAGGCCTGGCTGGAATTTGAGATGTTGAACTTAAAATAAATACAAAATGACATGATTAAATGTGTCAAAGTAACATAATGGAAAGATTAACTAATGACTAACAGCCTGGAAAGGATATCAAGAGAAGTTATCATAGTGAAAATAATAAATTTTTTCAATGAAAGTCATTAAAATAGTTCACTGCTGGGGGTCAAAACTATAAATAGACCAGAAATTAAGATTAAGAAGGTTTAACGGTTACAAGGTCAATTAATTAAACATTTAATCAAGTTTCTATTAGAAGTTATTAGTCCAAAGTAATACGAAGGGCAGAATCAGCAATTTTTAATGAACAAAGCCAATGAACTATAAAGTCCCCACATGATTCATTGAATAAACGCATCATTAATAGACTAGAATATGATTTAATTCCCGCCAAAAGACAGTTTATCTACGCTTTGATCATAAAAAAGAGCAAAATGGGACGACTCAGTTTCCTCGTTGCTACAATGCTAAAATCACTAGCATCAGTCTGACCTCTGGGTGTTTCAGTTATTAATCTTTCCGCTGCCTAAACGAGTGTGAGCAGACTTCGGGTATCAGACACGAGATCCTGAATCGCCTCGTGCCGCAGGGAGGTGAATCTACGCCATGCGCTCGTTTGAACGTCGCACAAAAGAAACAAAACACGAGTTTACAGGTTGTTTCTCTAGACCGCCAACCAGTTTGTCTGTTAGTGTTGAGGGGTGAAGAATATCACTGTAAAATATTGTCGTGAAGCCAAGACTCAGGGTCAGCTGACCAGGTCGAGGCTTGACCGGGAGGTGACAGGACGTCAAAATATGGGAGGAACCACCAACCTGGTGAGTCAACTCAAGGGGCCGCGAGACCGGGGCCGCGAGACCGGGGCTGCTGCTTCTGTTTCCAAACGGCCCAAAACACTACCCGCAAAAAAGCTCTTAAACTGGAGCGCGCGACACACACACACACACACACACACACACACACACACACAGGCCTCTGCTCCAAACTGCTTTTATTTTGTAATTTTAACGCTGACAGTTTGGAGCAGAGGACTTCCTGTCTGGACTCTTGTCTCTTTTCGAGGCGTTGGAGCCTTTAACTCCCCGGCCCCCGAGGTGTCAAACTACTCCTCACGGCGAATATATACGACCCCGATACGATGCCGTGACTTCTGGAGAGGCGCAGGGCCCCGGCAAGGACATTAAACAAGGGGGTGGGGGGGGTCACGGGAGGTCAGAAGAGGAGATTCTCCTCCTTCTGCTGCTGGCTTGATGGGTTTTTACTGCACTTTCTTCTTTTTTTTGTAATATTAAGAGAAAATCCAGAGGCACAGAGGAGTAGACGTTTCTTCTGCTCTAACCTCCAAAACCTCTGGAAAATAATGTGAAACTCATATTTTGTCTTTCCGTTCCATCAGGAGAAAGGACGGAGGGAGGAAACTTGGCCACGTGCAGTCTGGATTTTTTCAGGGGTTTTTTTTTTTTTTGGAAACTGAAGAAATGTGGGTTTTCAGTGACAGATAGTAGATTTTGAGCAAGGGCCCCTCCTGCTGTAAGAAAGACCAAACTACATCTGTCAGACGAGGGAACGAGGCCCCACAGGCGTTACTCTCAGCTGCACGGCCTCACGCGAGATGCGCTACAGGGTAAAACCCATTATTAACTCTCTGTTTTCTCTTTTTTTGTGCTTTTTCTCTTTTTGTGAGTCAAATTTACCTGTTTTAGGACTAACAGCTGTAAATAAATGGAATTAGAGAGGCACCAGACAGCCGGAAAAGCACAAAAAATTAAGATTTTTAAAGATTTAACATTTTTTTCTTTGTGGTGGTTGCCTTATCAGCACTATCAACCACGTTTCATTGTATTTTATAAGCTACACGCATGGTTAAAACCACTTCAGAAGAGCTACTGGTTTGGTTTTTACAAGAAAAAACACTCCATAAATTCAAACCAGATATCTGACGCTCACACTGTTTTTCTCTTCAAAGGGAAATCTGGCGAATTCCTGCAGGAAACTGGAGTTATTGGAGTGAAAAGAGAAATCATCAATCAAAGGTTAAAACTGAGGCTGAAAAGGCAAACGGGTTCAAACAAATCAATTCACAAACACACACATTTGCGTTCTCTGTGTGATTCTTTTATTCGGACTGAGTTTGCAGGCAGAGGAGAGGCAGAGGTGAGAAGAGCTGAAGTCAGATGTGTTGGATCACAGAGAGGAGGAGGAGGAGGAGCGGCTTTACCTGGAGTCTGGGCCTGCGAGGAGGACAGCAGCAGCGCCAGGAAGGCAGCCGCCGCCGCCAGAGACAGCCTGCTCTTCATCTTCAGCTCCTCTGGCTCAGCAGCGCATGAATGAAGCTGCGAGAAGGAGGAACGAAGAGGCGGTTAGACGTTTCAGCAGCAGCAGCGCCGCAGCAGCCTCAGGGTTTCATAAGACCTCTAAGCGACCGGAATGTGAACGCCAGACCTTCATCACCTGCCTTGTGCACATCTGTAATCATTTAAATCCGCATCTAGTGTCAATCAGTTGTGTAAAAGCCAGCAGAAAACGCAGCTTTGTGTGCAGGAATATTGAGCTAAGTCATATATTTCCACTCGTGAATCCTGCTCTCCAGACAGCACAAAAGGAGATTTCATGACAGACTTTATGCAAATGAATGACTGAAGTTTTAAAACCCACAATTTAACACCATTAAACAACAAATAAGACAAATCGAGACGATTTAATATCATGGAAAACTTTGGAGTTGTTGGAATAAAGGTGCACAAATGCAAATCTGTCCTCTCTGTTTAATATCCCGTTTTCTTCCCCTAAAGCAGATTTAATTATGCTGTGATTGCACGGGTCACTATCTAATATCCCTGCTGATGAGATATACCCAGTCTAACGCGGAGAAAGTCTTTCCACACCTCAGAATAACCGAGCACCAAATCCTGGCGCCGTGCGCAATTACGCACCACAATGCCAAGAACCAGTCTGTGCGTTTCTCAACGCGTTCTGAAAAAAAATGAAATATGAGCGATGATAAAGTCTGGAATTAACACAGCCTTTAAAACTGGAATGTATAATTAAATAACCTATGTGTCATTTTATCACATGGAGCTCAAATAATTCACCTGAAAGTGCCCAAAATGATCAAAACTCATGCAGGACTGACCTATAGAGGAGACTGTCGAATTTCTTTGGTTCGGTTCAAGAAATTAAAAATAAAAAAAATGTTTAAGTCTCTGTTGTAGACCCCCAACCTGAGAGAAGGGTGTGAGGTGGTCCGGTGGTGAAGTCAGGGAGCTCCGCGGGTTTTTGGTTCCCAGACGCGTCGGCGAGCCTCTTTCCAAGTGGGAAGACTCTCCACACAATCTGCTACTTAACAGGGGGGCTGCTCCCTGCTCTGCCTGCCCCGCCGCGAGCTCTTACGACATCCAGCCGGGCCAAAAAGTGATGTGTAACCCTCTCAAAGTGCTGGGAGACACACACACACACTCACACACACACGCGCGCGCGCGCGGACGCGAGCGCGGGGACGAACACACACACTCGGAAACTTTTACATAGTTTTCTGCATTCCTTTCCGGTGATCGCGGGCTTCTGTGCGTCTCGGCCGCAAGGAGACAGCAGCGCAGATCTGCTTTTCGGGAAGAAGGGGGGGTGGCAGAGGCTTTCACCCCCGTTTCAATCCATGAATCAATGGGAAAATATTACATAGTCTAGTAAACTAAACCCCAAGTCAGTCTTTTCCCTTTTCAACGCAACACACCGGTTTTCGGGAACGGAACAGAAGTTTCTGGTCTCTTCAGGAGGATCTGATGCAGCAGCAGCAGCAGTTGGCCAAACTCTAATTTAGGACAATCAGAACAGAAATCCTGTGCACTCTCGGTCACACGGACAGAGAAGAGCTGAGAAAAGTCAAAGTTATTTAAACTACGAGATTCTCTCACTTTGTTCTGGGCACCGAAACCCGCCAACTGTGTCCAAGATCATAGACAAAATATGTGATAACTCAACAAATATGGTATTCACTTGGCAGAATCGAACTAATAATTACTGTCCCCAAACCCCCAGAGTTTATCCCTTATTTAATCATCACTCATTAAACTCCCTTTAAACCCCAAACTGACACGAAAATGACCAAATTTGTAATTATTCTGATCACAAAACTGGTCATAGCGCCTCCAAAGTCACATTATTGTCAATAATTGTGGCACAAACCTCCCAGAATGCCACAAAACACCTCAGCTGTCACAGCGAAACACCTCCAAAGTCTCATCATCCAGAAAAATTAGAATGACATCTGCGCATTTGGCACCGTGCCTGCACTATTTCCTTGACATAATCACACAATGTGCGTTAGTTTCATGAAATATGTGAAATAAAATCAATTATGTGTCACAATCCTGGAGCTCGCTGTGATGTTGTGCTCTAACAATCTTTAAATGATCTTAAAATGTCCAACTACTCTGGTGCAAGTAGTACAAGGTGCCGCTTGCCCTCAAACCTGTTGTGTCAGACAGAGAGGCTGTAACAGCGCCCCCCGGGGTTCAATTTGCGAACTTTATCAAATCAAACCTCAGATTTTCTTTTGTCACATCGTCCCCAAATCTTAAAAAACTCTTAATTATTCTTTTCTAAAATGTGTTTAAATGGTAAAATGATGAGCAGCTCCCAGAAACATCTGTTGTCAGTCATCACATCTGTTTTGGCTCAGCCCTGAAGTCACTGTGATACCGCTCGTTGTTAAAGTCAATCAGGCGCCCCCTGGTGGCCGGGGAGGGGTCCTCTGAGGACCCGGATGTCAATTAAACCTCACGATCGCCAGGTTTTCAGCGCCGTCCAATCAGGAGCGCGTCTGCTCACTTTAAAGCGTCAACAGAAGAGAAGCTTTGCACGAGCTCTGCGGCCAAATCAAACATTTCCGCTACGTCTCTGTTTGTTTTCGTACGGAAGCCGCAGGAGTTCATCGCAGGTCGTGACTGTTTACACGTGCACGGAGTTTGCTGTTAAGAGGCACCGGTCCCTGACGGGGACGGTGGAGGTTCCGGTGTGTGACGGTGTCCGGGATCATTTCTTTGTAAACGGCGCCACCTGGCGACGCAGCGCGGGATGGCGGCGCCGCAGCGTCGAGACGATGATTGAGTATAAAAAACACTGAAAACGTCGAAAGACTCGCTAAAGTGTGAAGTTTAATCAAAATAAACTCATATTATTCACATTTTATACCTTTTTAAGTATTTTGACCCTTCACTCAGAGCTCCATCTGTTTTTGGGAACACCTGTGTGTAGGTACCTTTACTCAACTACTGCACCTCTCAAGAACAAATCAGAGGTAATCTGATGCTTAAAAAAACTGAATATTAACTTTTAAAACAAGGTGCATATTGAAAATAATAGTCTAATAAAGTTAAAATTCAAACCTGGATAACTGTTGTTCAGTGTTCCTTTATTACTGTTTCTGTATTAGTTGAATCAGCTTCTAACCCACTGATATAAGCTCCCCTTTACTCTTCATCTTTACTTTGACTTCTTGCGTCTCTCTCACTTTGTTTTAACGCCACCTTCCTTCTGTTTGACTCCCTCAGTGTCCTGCCTGTGTTTCACCCTCTGTTAAACCGTTTTAAAGATGCGTTACAGTTTTAAATGAGCCGTTGTTGTGGCCTCAAGCTTAAACACAAGCTCATGAAACAGATGTCAGCGTCTTAAGGTCAACGCAAGTGAACAGAACTGCCTCTGAGGCTTAAACGACAAACTCAGGACGACACACGAGCAGCTTTTGGTCATGAGAGGCTTTGTTTTATTGATCCTCAGGTCATCAGAGAGAGCACAAGAAATAAATATTGATCCCATGAACATGAAACTATATCCCACCATGACAGGAAACACGCAGCCCCATTACACACAGAGGATCAGCATCCTCTCACACAACGGAGCTGCTGGCCGGGTTTTAAACATGGAGAACAGCTGCAGCGGTGGAGTTAGTCTTTCTTCTGAGGGAACGCGGCCTTCAGCAGCTCATACAACACGTATCCAGTTCCTGAGAGGAGAGACGACAGAGTTCAGCTGCAGCTGGAGCCCCAAACGATGTTTTTCATTCAAAGATCCCAAAGCACAACACGGTTTTGATCTATAATCGATTAAGATCGGAGAAGGTGCTGCTAAGTGTCACTTTGCACATAAAGTAATCTGATTACATGAAGAATAATCCAGGATTTCACATATTTAAAAACAAATTTCAGCACAACAAACATATTTTAGATTGTGTATTTTAGATTTCTGACGTCCAGAGAAAACTATTCATATATGTTTGTCTCAGGGTAACAGACAGTGACCCGCATCACATAGTTTCATAACAGACACAAATGATTTATTTCAACATGAAGAGACTAACTCCCTGCTGATCCGAGCAATGGGCAAAAAGGTGTCACATGGGTGGCGCCCCTTCATCCTGCATAACTTCAGGTGTTAATCTGATCTAAAGGAGTGAGTTCTATATAAATTCAGCCCGTACAGTCGTCATGAACGGGGAAACTAGCTGCAGAGACCAAACCGTTGTTTGTACCAGGCTGTAAACATGTTTACTGCTGCATTTTAACATGGGGGTCTATGGGGACTGACTCGCTGCTGGAGCCTCTGGTGGACGCTCAGGGAGCTGCAGCTCTGACGCTGCAGCTCTGACGCTGCAGCTCTGACGCTGCAGCTCTGACGCTGCAGCTCTGACGCTGCAGCTGCAGGGTTCAGGAGGTTTCATCTTAGAACAGATTAGTTACTCTGACGCCTGAACTCGTGCAGGACGAGACTCTCTCACCCATGACAGTGAGGGCCATCGTTGCTCTGTACAGCACAGCATCGGTGGTGCCTCCTTTCAAATGAACCGGTATCCCGTTATCCTCCTGCAGGAGACGAACACATGACAGGAAAACAGGTCAACAACCACAAACAGCAGCCAAACACAAACAAACAAACAAACATCTTGTTTGAACGTGTTAAAGTCAGTGAATCAGTGAAAACTGAGGAGACTGAAAATGTTCTTTAAAGTGGAACTGAATTAACAGCTGCTCCAAATACTAGAGCACAGAGTAGATTCATCCACCACAGAAAATAGTCCCTACTGCTGTTCTGTTTGTTTGTTTACTGTATTAAAGTTTTAAATAAAATATTGTGAGATGTTTTTGAAAGATTTCAGTAGAAGGCAGCGGAGTCTGAGCTAAGAGCCACAGGCAGGAAGTCAGACACTGAGGTTTGTTGACAGAGTAAAAGGTTGTTTATCTGTGTTAACTTGGAGCAGCAGTGGTTCCCCTGCAGTAACATTCATCCTTCTGACTTTGTTTAATGTCAGATTATTAGAAAACCCCAGTTATTGAGAGCAGGTTGAGTCTAATATTGGTATCAAATCAAATAGTCTCAGAACAGTAATCTGCATATTTTCTGGACTGTTGCTCAGTTTATGTTTGACTTTGAACAGCAGCTGCAGGTTTAAACTGGACCTTTCAGTGATTCAGCTCCTGTGTTTTGGTGTTTGCATGCTGGACTCAGTTGCTGCAGGTTACAAAGAGCAGACTGCAGCGGTCGACAAACCAGCCACACAACTAGTTCCTTTAGTCTCCTACAACTACTCCTACGAGTGAAGGCGGCTGCTGGTGAAGCAACGAAGCTCGTTCAGTGATGCACGTAATTCACTGCAGCGCAAACATACAGGGCAACATGCGTCATTAGTGCTGCACTCAGTTAGACTGCGACTTATCTTTGCAGCTAAAGCGACAGTAACTGAAGCTTCAGGGCTTCATGAGAAGAACCGCTGCTGGAGAAACGAGAACACGCACCAGTCAGCACGGAGAATGAGATCGGATACATCGGCAGATCTCAAAGAGGAGCTCAGACCACTTCCTGTCCGGAGAGCTGCACCATGAAGGGACCAAAATGGGCCCATCAGTAGTCAAACAAGTATAAACTGTTAGTTTTCAGTTTCAAAATTCCCAAGTTTGATCACCAAATATAGCTTTCCTCCCAAACAATGAGGATCTACTGAACAGCTGACCATCACAGAGCTGTAAGAGGCAACATTTACCCCAGCTTAGTCAGTCTTGTGGCAGCAGTGGACACTTTCTAAAGGTCGGTCCCGGATTTATTTGGTGAATCCTTCACTGAGTGGGTATAAAAGCTGCAGCTGTTATCCAGCAGCAGTTTGGATCCTCTGAGGTCGTCTCTAACCAGAATGATGCCAAACATCAGACCTGGAGAACAATGACACAGCTTATGCTGTGAAACATGAGATACTGATGACGCCGAGGTCACAAACACAGCTACAGGTTTATGTTGGGATGTAAATACCTGAGTCATTACGTAGTATATTTATCTATACTAACAGCACGGGTGAGTCACGGTGGCTCACACAGTAAACTGATCCCAGAGTCTCATTACAGACCTTGACCCCTATTAACTTTGTATTGGAAAACAAAACTCATTAACATGCAGATAAAGGTCGGGTAATTTGACTGTTCTGAGGAACAGAATCGCAGTTGTCAGCGTCAGCACGTTGTCGTGTTTCTTTACCTGAAACAGCTTCTGTTTCTCGGGGACTCTGTTAACCTGCCGGCGGGCTGAGCTGGAGATGGTCCGCCGCGCCACCTGCTGGAGCGCCTGCCAAGAGCAAGAAACAGGCTAAAGTCATCGGACAGCGGAGGACCCAGACCGCGAACCCAGCCTGCTATAACACGTTTCAATGTTTAACCATGTTTTCATGCCATATAACAAACTGGAGGCGTCGAGATGCTCCTTATATTAACGCGGAAGCTAAGCTAATGCTGACTCTTCCGGCGGAGCGTTACCTAGCTTTGACCCCGAGCTAACGGTGTAGCCAAGTTAAACACCGCCGCGGTTTGTCTCTTCGCCGCTGAGTTTCAGACTAGACTTCCGCCTGTTTTGTTTAATAGCACCCGAGAAAAGCAAACACAAACTTTAAATACAGAAATAAAACTTACAAATATATGTCTGTTCATCTTTACAGTCCGTCCACAGTCCTCGCTGTCGCACAAGGACACCAGGAAACTCTACTTCCGGTTTCAGCTTCTTCTTCGCTTCTTCTTCGCCGACCTTGATGACTGCTTTAAGCCCGCGCGCTGTGCTGCCCCCTACAGCGCTCAACAGGAACTCACACCTGAGCCACAAACGGCTGTATCCCACATAATTCACTATATTTGCTAGAAGACGAGTAGTTTAATGTTTGTTATACTGTTTTTATTTTATTATTTATGGATTTTACTTTTTAAATTATAATACTGATAATATCCTAACAACAATTTATTGCTTTTTTAAAAAAAAGAAATTTATACTTGGTGCAAATTCATTAGTACAACTTAGATGATTTAGTTTAGTATCAACATTCCTGTCTCTATTAGTCTTTATTTCACGTTTTAAAAAAGTGTAGTCTCTCTCATTCAGCATGTTTATTTTTATTTTATTTTATTTTGCTGTGTCATTTAAATTCTCCTTTCATAAGCCCCAGTTGTGTTTAGGTAACATATAATAGAACATAAACTATAACATGTAATCAGGATATGAAAGGAAAAACCCAGCACAGTAATATATTTGACCAGTTTGATTATGCATTTACAGGGAAAATCCTCTGAACCTGAGAGCTGCCTGGTGTTTAACATCCTGACTCCTCCTTCACTACTTTCCGTCCTTCAGCTGACTAACGTGCTCTTTCTGAATAAAACAAGGCTCAGTCAGAGAAACCTGCTTCGCTTTAAATGACAAATTTATTCTTTTAAAGCAACGGGACATCACAGATGAGTATAAAAACAATCAGATGTAGTGTTGATCTTGATGAAATGCATTAAAACAAAATAAATACTGGTCACATTTCAACATGCAGCAGGTCATTTCTGAATGTATCGACAGCTGGAAACAGGAAACACGGCAGGGTCAGGTTCACTGTTGGCGCTGCTGAAAGACAAACACATCGGATCACACGTACTGAGTCATATTGTCCGATCATGCTGTGTTAATAATCTGTTGTTACTGCGTGTAAACGACAGTGAAGGAAGCGGCGGCACCAGCATCCGTGCGTTACAGTTCCACTCTCACAGCTTCAGCCCCTGGAACCGAGACAGGAAACTCGAAACCTTAAGACTCAAACCCCCTGAGGTCGGGCGTGCAAATACTGGCTTCACAAAGCAGAAACACCGAGTAAATCTCTGAATCAAACACAAACGAATAAAACATTTCATTGTGCAACTTGCTCACGGTTTAAGTGCGACGACTCGGCAAAAGCGCGACTGTAGTTTTGCGTGTAGGCTGACGGACAAGAGACGAGGCACAGAGACGAGCCGCGGGAGCAGCTCGGGAATCACATTAACATCTCCGCTAACCAGCATGCAACTGTGGACCCGGAGCGACGGCGCTCCAGCTCACCTCGGCTCCAAACTCAGAGACTCCTACGAGGGCCTGGAAAGTCTCCCAAACTTTCCAGGCTCATGGCGCTGACAGCGACTGGGCAACATGACTGCTGTGTGTGTGTGTGTGTGTGTGTGTGTGTGTGTGTGTGTGTGTGCTGTCCTCGCTCAGCGGTGACACAACATAAATCGATCACACGATGATTTTCTGGATTGATCGTTTTCAGTGCAGATGCGGAGTCACAGCTGCGAGGCAGAGGAGGACACAAAGCGACCGATTACGGTTTCAGTGCACGACAAAGACGAGCTGCTGTTCCTCTCAACGACAAACAGCACGCAGCAAACAGGTCGTCTGCGTCCTCACGCTGTTGGTCCCAGCAGCCATTTGCCACAGTTTCTGAGCAGGAAGGTTTCTGATTCTCAGCTGATCATGTGACACATCAGCTGACACTCTGACGTGCTGTCTCACTTCGACTCTGGCTGCACATTTTTGGCTTTTTTTAGATCAATTTTGGCAAATCATCAGCCGCCACAGGCGATTTTCAAACGCACTTGGCTAAAGAAGAGGCTGATGAGACGTATTTGGCGTCTGGATGAAAGGCTACCCCGACAGACGTGTCACATGATCGCTGCTCACTGTGGCGGAGGTGAGCTGGCGGGCGGCCGCCGCCTCAGTTAGAAATGTCGGCGCTGTTGTTGCGGTTGCCGCATTTGTGGTGGATGATCAGCAGGACGACGCCCAGGAAGAAGCAGACGGAGCCCACGGTGATGTAGGCGATGCCCAGGAACGGGTTCTTGCCTCCCATCCAGGAGATGGTGCTCAGGATCATCCGCTTCCTGCCCTCGAAGCTGCGAACGGGATAATCTGGAATCAGCTGGTTAAAGATGGCAGCAGTAAGCATCAAAACGTCAGTCGTCAGGTTCAAACTGCAGAGACGTGTGTGTGTTTGTCAGCGTCTCTGTCTGCTGAGTCTTATCCCTGAGGTCTGACCCTGGTCCAGGATTTAAACCTGTCCCCTCTGTTCTGTGCTGTGACTCGGTTTGAAACATGGCGTTTGTGCAGCGTCGCGCTGTGACGTTCACGTGAAGGATACTGTAGACGACCTCCAGGGTGTAGTTTCCCCGGGGCAGCGTTGGGACCATGTTGCTGGTCTTGTTGATGATGCGGTAGAGTTTGCGGAAGGTCGGCAGGGCGGCGGTTCGCATCCACACGATGAAGTCCTCGTTGATAAAGCCGTTGTTGTCTGGGGACGGGTCCAGCTCGTAGACGGGGTGGCGCCAGTTCAGCGGCTTCGTTGTACCTGAAACAGGAAACGTGGTGACATCACAGTGACCTTTGACCTTCTGGATATAACAGCACACTGAGAAGCTGCTGCTGACGTCACCTTGGAAGACAGCTGTGAGGTTGGGGTTGTTGCCTCCAGGGTTCCTGAACTTGACGTGCTTGTCGGTCCACCAGGCGATGCCCGTGTTCGCCAGAGGAATCTGGACCTTTGTGCCGTTGGGATCGTTGTAAAACAGCTCCAGGGTGTCTGCCATGAAGGAGAGACGGTTGATCAGACAGATGTTTAGAACTAGAGCGCGGCCGTCAGAGCAGGAAAGCGGCTCACCGTTGAACATGCTGTTGGCGATGGCTCCACACGGTGCGATTGGCTTGTTGTCATGGCGGGCGTACGGCTCACACTCCTTACTGGGAGTCTGTGGACGACGAGGACAAGAAGCAGGCTAGAGATAAACAGCGCCACATGCTGGCATCATTCAGAGCTGCAGCAGGCTCCTGCACAAACACTTTGAGTCGAGCCTGCACCGAGCTGAGCCGAGCAGAGCTCTGCTCACTGATCTCGGGCTTTCAGCTGCCTCAGAGTGAAGAACGTCAGGCCAGAGTTAGCCTGAAGCTAACCCTCACCTGCACACTGGTCAGCAGGTCACAGTTAAAACATCTAACAGCACAACAGCAAACAGAGCTAAGCCCACAAGCATAATACCAGCGCACACACAAACCCACACTGACCCACGTGTGCTGCTCGCATTGAAAACAAGACGATTTGCGTTGGCGCCAGCTGCTGCAGCTTTAAACGGCGTGATAACTCATTTTCCCCGTCTGTGACCTCAGCCGCGTGTTATGGCTGGATTCAGTCGTACCGTGAGGGAGACCATGTCTCCGTTCAGCTGGCTGTCATCTCTTGACTTGACGTAGCGACGGTGATTCTGGTAGAAGTTGGAGAGGCCGTAATACATGAAGACGCTGCCCTGTGGAGGAGGATAACAGACAAAATCTTCATGTTGGCTCAATATTTACAGTAAATACGTGAGTTTTATGTATCCATGAGCGTTTATCTCACTTCATAAGGCTGCTCCAGGTAGAAGGGGATTGTGCAGGTGCAAGGCTTCGTGCTGTTCCAGCTGAAGTTCTGGGAGCAGTTGAAACAGGGACTGGACATGTCAACTCCTGTGTAATCCACCTGCAGGCGAGCGAGCAAACTTAACCAATGCTGCACCTTCCAAAAAACAGGAGGTACAGTGTGCATCACCGAGACACAACAGAGAGCGACTGCAGGCGTAACAAGGACACAACATGAACTAAATTAGTTAGAAGATCAAGAAAATATGTTTTAGCTTCATTTAGTAAGAATCTAACGAGACAAAGTCATTGTCATTATGTCTGACAAAGTAATAGATTACACAGTTACAAACAGCCTTTGCCTGTTCTGACCCGTATTCGAGTATTACACCAAACTCCGATCAAAAATCAGCCAATTTAAGGTTCATGCTAACGTCAGACACAATGTCACAGTGAAGTCGTACATCTCTAACCAACCAGACATGATAATAAATAAAATCAGTGTCTATAAAAACAAGACGTGCTTAAAACGCTGGTGACGTATTACCGAGGAAGATAATGTGACCACACCAAATTAATTGGATTGTGTGACTGAAGCGGAGGCTGATTTGACGTTTTAACTCTGCCGAATTAACCTGTGGGACGTAAAGTTTCAGAAAATGCTGAATTTATATTACAGATAAGGTGAAAATGTGCCGATGTGAAGTGTAAAGCTAAATTGCATCATTTTTGAGTGGAGTTTGGTTTGAGGCGTTTGGCTCATAGAGGCCAGCAGCACAGGGAGTATTAACATTATTTACGCTGTTGTCATTGTAAAGAATAAGTATTGTTGCATTGTTTGTTAATGCACGTGTAATGTCCTGGTGTTGACGTTACCTCAAACTCCTTGATGTTGTTGGACGTCACATAGAGGCCGATGCCGATGGGGATGAATATGAGCCCGATGATGAAGAAGGCAGGGAGCACGGTGCCCGCGGTGAGGATGGGCTGCCAAGCCGGCAGTCTCTGCTGTTTGAACGCAGTGTTTTCAGGCTTTTTGCTGCGCAGAGTGCCGCCCCCAGGCCCGGACACCGTGATATGTCCATCCTCGTCTTTGGCGTTGTAACTAGACGCCATCATGATTGCTGTTCGATATCTCTGGAGGTGTCAGCGTTAGCCACCCGACGCCGTTAGCTCCCCGCTGTCACTAACTGTCACTAACTCACCGGAATTAACGGCTCTCTGGCGCGTTCACACGTGACGCTTATTGATTTAAATTATGTTGTTATTTACTTTTGATTATTCGGTTAAATAATCCATCGTTCTAACGATTAAACGGCTAGCTAAACAGCTAGCTAGGACGGCTCCTCCAGGAAGTTTACAAACACAGCCCACGTCGGTGAACGTAATGCGCGGTGACGTCACCAATGCAGTTACTGCGGATACCGCGGTTGCTGCTGCCTTTAAATGCTGTCGGGAATATCGAAACTATTGGTACAAACCAAGATTTTATAAAGAGAATCTATGAGATAGTAGTTGATAACTGATTAATTAATATTGACAATTATTAATACAATTGATAATACTGACATGTAACTGTTCTAAATAAAATTCAAACAACTAAAACAACTTTTCAAATTTTGAATTTTTTTTGTTGATATTTTACACCATCAGTTATTTATCAAACGCGCTGATACACAGAGTCTTTCTCCTTTTCATTCTGCTTTCGTGAACTCAGTTATGTTTGTACATTTAAAACTGGAATGATACATAACATGAAATTTAAGGTTGTGGAATTCAGAATTTAGGCACTGCACTTAAATGCACCAAACAAGCATGACGCGCTTATTTGAATGTAGGTGAAAATATTGTCATTTAATTTTTAAAAACTCTGTAAATGAAAAGTCTGAAGAATGTCTTTTTGTATCTCATCAGAACAGAAACAAGGAATCACAAAAACTGCTGAAATAGTCTTTAATGTCAAGTTAGACTTTATCAGAGAAATCCAGTGTTGAGTTCAAAGTCCATCGGTCATCATTTATTTGGTTTGGTATCGTAACAGTGTGATTAAGTCGTCTCAAGCCAGTGGTGCATCTAGTTTATGTGAAAACCACATATTGTTGTTTCATTCAGTGGGAAAACACACCTGAAAACTCCACATTCACAAACACTAAACCTGTATGTGTTTAATTAACACAATAATGTATCCATATGCTTATTGTACACTTTAAACCAACATGCCGCTGACTGACTGACTGACTTTGCATTCAGTAACTTTCAAAAGCATTTTTCTAAAAATCCAGCACACATCATTTACATTGCATTTGAACAAAACATTTTACTTCCACACCAGAATAATCACAATCTTCTGTTACAATTCTTCATTAAGATGCTAAAATTCAGATATCAGCTTAACTCTTTTTGCCCCTGGATGGAGATCTAATTGTAATCTTTTAATTATTAACTTGTACTTAATTGGGAAACACTGAGATCAGTTTTCTCAAAAACTGTCTTTCAGAGTCTTTCACATCAGCAGACATCCTATAGAGCACTGCATCTGATTTTCTCTGCTAGAGAGACACCGTAGAGGTCACTGCATCATGTTTTCTCCACTAGAAGCATCAGGTACACAACACTATCTGTATAAAGCTCTTCATTTCAAAACTGCAGCTCGTGTCTTTTCAACAAGATGTGAGAGGAACTGTATTATTGCTGTAGAGGATCGGTGAAACTGTGCTTCGCTCTTCGTCCTGCAGCTTTGACCCGGAGAGAGGAAAGCCTGACACCAGACACCTTCAGATTTCCTGTTGTGACATCAGAGCTCTCAGCTCAGCGGCGGCTGTTTGCTGAGGCGCCGTCCACCAGCTGACCTGTGGTGGAAAATTACAACAAATGTGTGTCCTTGAAGGCCACATTATAGTCTCATTTTAGATTATTAATCCATTAGTAATAATCGGGTAAACAATCAGTGTGACACCCAGCCCCTGTTCGAAGCTGCTGACAAAGTTGCTCTGCAGTAAGAGGTCAGAGTCCTGCACCTAGTGTCTGGACCATTCTCAGAGTCAAAGGAACGGCGTGACTGAGGACAAGAAGATCATCCTCAGATGTGATTTTAATAATCCTGCTCAGCGTCTGATGTTGTTCCCGGGAGGAGCGTTTGATCCACCTAAATCTCTCTGCAGCAGCCTCGGAGGGGAGGACTCGCGGCCAACATGCCGCAGCCGGAACAATAACACTCAGCTTGTTAGGAATCAGTGTTTTACACTGTTTTCATGTTTACCATCCTGTTTTCCGGATGCTTCCTCCAGACTTCCTTCAGTTCTCACTGCAGTGTTTGATATCCCTCCCTCATGCTCTGGTTTCCTGACATCAGCAGTATTTCCCATCCCTGCATCCTCCTGGCTGCTTGCCTCTCAGAAGCTAATTAAGGCAGCAGAGTTTGAGAAGATCAAATCCCTCGTTTCGCTCCCTGGTGTTCCCTTTAGAAACAAGATAGCCTGCAGATAACTGAGGTTTATTGATTTGTGTAATCAGATACTACAGTCAAACCCCCATCACAGGATGTGGTTTACAAGTTTAGATGTCAGATTTCTAATTGCCCTAAATGAGGCCGGCCTTTGTTGAGTCTGTATTCTTGCACTTGCCCATCAGAGGGAGCTCGAAGCTTGTCGGGCTGAAATGAAACATGATGTACAGAAATATGCATTAAAGCCACAGTAATTGCACAATGTTGTGAACAGAGGGGTCGTCCTGTCTTTTCATGTGTTTTGCATGAATTAGATCTTCATATAATCTGGAACCAAGATGAAAACCTGCAGCTTTACACCCTTCATACTCTTCTTTTGAAGCCTCACTATAAAAATGATGGTTTGGGCGTATCTGTTAGAAGAGAGAAATGCATAACCAACTCTTAAAATCAATGTTTCTCACACACTGCCAAATTAATTTAACTCTTTCAAACATAATAATTATTCATTCATGATATTTTCTGTTTCATTTGAAACTGAATGAGATTTGAGCACCTCCTGTTTTAAATGAACCCAACGATTTACCTTCAGCTATCGCTGAACATGCTGGAAAACACTTAAAAACGTCTGATTCTCAAGTTAATTCTGCAGATTTCTGAGCAGATTTATGGAAATGTATCCACAATAGTGAAGCATAAATCTAAAAATATGTAAATGCTGCACCTGTTTTCAGATTTTACTGTTATGACTCCAACAGAAAGTTAAAATTGTGATACAAATTATGTGAAATGTTCCTTTAAAGTGGTTTCTACAACCTTTAATTTCTGCCTTTACCTGAAGTCCAGGTAAAGAAGACTCATGCTGAACTTCTGATTTGTTTTACCGTGCTGTTGTCTTTGCCCGAGGCCATGGAAACACATTAAAAGCACGTGAACATGTGAAGCCTGAAAGTTTAGTTCTCACGGCTGTTGGGTTGTGTTTCTTGTACAAGCACGAGTTAATATTCTGGAGGTTTCCTGGTTGATTCTCACCAGCTCTTCAGGTCACACACACACACACACACACACACTCACACACCATGATGATGAAATGAACTCTACGCAGCAATGCCATCCCCGATTCAGAGATAAATAGATTTTTATTTTGGTGCCTGTCACAAATGATGACAATTCATACTGTCACAAACAATTCACAGTGCTTCAGTGACTGGAAACCCCCAAAAGCGGCAGTGAAAGAAACACATGCTATGATAAAATGTAAATGATGAGCGCGCATCTAGAGCCAAACGTCACCAATAATGAAGTTAATCACTCAAACGCAACAGGGACATGCAAAGCTTCATGAGGAACAAACGGGTGGGAATCAAAATTAACATAAAACCTTAAAAACCTGCTCGTGAAACAACATAAATCCTGAAAATGTGTATAAATGCAAACTGAAGGTCTGAATTAAATAAAATAACGTTTGGAGAGCGAAGCTGTTGCAGGAGGCGACATCACGCCCACAGTCCAGTTTGCTGATGTGGCCTGTAACTTATATGTGGCAGCAGATTCGGTGGCAAACTCAATCATGACAGGTTCACATTGACTCGTTGCCATGGCAGCATATTCAGCCCTCAGCTCTTGCCTCCTGCTGCGGCGGCAGAGCCACAAACTGTCGCCTTCCTCAGCTCGATTTTCATCGACTGGCTCTCGGCCCGAGACTCTAACCTCGCCACCGTCGACACGCCCAGAACCGCCTTGCTGCTCGGTTTCATACCTTTTGACACAGGGATCCTTGTTGCTGTGCTCCGAGCTGACTGCACATCCGAACTGGACTGGAAAACAATACAACAAAACATTAGGAAAGGAGCTGGATCATAGAAACACACAAACATAAACATGGGTTTTGGTTTTGCCCTGTTTCAGGATCACTGGACTACATCGCCTGAAGCTCAGGGATTTAATCAAGCGTTTTGCAGACATGAATAAACACAATGGTAGGCCATCATCTGAGCAGCTTATAAGGTGGGGAAAACAATGGCAGGCAACTTACTCTGACTAAGAAGTGACGTACAACTTGGACAGGTTGCCCATCTGTCCCTGGGCCAAGTCACTAATTAACCAAATGTGCATGTTGCATGGGTTGTGGTAGGAACCAAGACGAACCCATGCAAACTTCATGAACTCCAAGAGAACTGGCTCAACCCCAGAACCTTCTTAACAAACCACCACACCACCGTACCTCCTACAACCAGATCATGTATTATATAAATGTGCATCCACGTCCTTTTCATCACCTTATAAGTTGCTTCAAAGATTGCCCAACATCCAGTGAGCTGAAAGTGAAAGTGACTGAAATGTCAGAATTACTGATGGTCCTGAGTCAGGGCTCAACACTTTGGATTTGTGACACCTTGGGTCAATTTGCACAAGTCTGTGAAGGTTTACTTGAGCTGGCCCTGTTAGATATTAACTGAAATCAAGGTTGGGTAATATTGCAAGAGTTTGAGCATGAGTTCATTTCTGTAAACCTCCAAACCGCTCACTTCTTGCCCGTGTTTGGTTAAGAGGAGTGAATTTGTCAGTCGGTAAATTTGTGCTCATCTGTCCAACAGCTTTACAAAGACCTCTCTGGGACGTGGGATCTAATGCATGTCAGATCATTCCAGTGTTAGTTCATACCAGTGAGATCGATTCACTGCCTTTATACCTGGAGAGAGCGCTATCTAGGGAGCACACACCACCTGATTTCATTTTGAAACATTTCAGAAGCAACTGCAACGTAAAAGATTAGACACGAGTCAAAACATACTCAGGAAGAAGCAAAGATGGAGGACGTTGTGATGTTCAAAGGTCTTACCACTGACTGTGTCGGCCTGGAGGACGCTGAGGTGCTGGGTGTGATTGTTATGCTGCTCGTCATTTTGTTCAGAGTCGTCTTTAGCGTCGACGGTTGCCGTGGTGAGCGGAGCACCGTTCCTGTTGGCATTTCCTTGCTGCCCTCTGAATCCAGACCAAGCGTCAACATGGGACCGCTGCAACCTTCAGAGGGCCTCTTGAACTGTGGACCCAAGTGAATGTGGATCTTGTTGTCCTCAGTTGTGATGATGTTGCTCTTGCCATTGTATTTCCTGTAAGGTGCTGGGCCAAGTTGCTTCTCTGGGGTCATCTTGATCACAGTGCGGCCTGTGGTTATGTTGTGAGGGTCAGGTGAAGCACATGCCTCAGTCACAGGTGTCGTGCTGACTGTGATGATGGATACCGGCGACTGAGGGCTATCAGAGCTGCAGCCGTTGGTCTTTTCTGGACTCTTGGCCCTGGAGATGGTGGTTATCGTGACTGGAGATTTGGTGCGATCCAGACCTCCCATCAGTTCACAGACTTTGGTCTTTGAGGTCACAGTTGTGGGCTTAGGGACGATTGTGATGCGAGGCTTCTGAAGGCCGAGAGTCGGGATGATGGTGGTGCTGGAGAAGAAATCCTCAGCTCGAGGGCTGGTGATCTCCAAGGTGGCAGTGCTGTTTTCATGATCTGGGGTCACCCGGATGTGCAGTGGCTGTCCCGGCTTTTGGGATGTCGTCATCTCAGGTGCATTGAGCAATGATGTCCCACTGGTCTTCTCAGGAGTGGTCTGAGTGAGTGTGATGGCCTCCTTCTTTTTCATCCAAGGTAACCAAGATTTTCCTGCCCCGAGTTCTGCCGATGCTGGAGGGTATCGTTCGAGAACTGTTGGCTTTTTCAGACCCCGCTGTCTGAGGTTGCTCATTAAGTGGTTTTCCTCAAGAACTGATTTCCGGATAAAGCCTGCCGCCGTCTCGTCTTCAGCAGGCTCACTGGCCATCACGTCCGTCTGCACTGCCGTGGAGGTGACCGGGACATTGACCATCCTCTTACCGTTCGTACTGGGCCTCAAGGCACGACTGTAGCGTTTGATGGCTTCCAGCTCCTTTGTGAGGTTGGTGACTTCATGGCTCATGCTCGTCTTCTTCTCTTCCTCCTCAATGAACTTCTGCTGCAGGACAGAGTAATCCACCTGCAGCTGGGAGAGCTGGTCCTCCTTGTGCATCAGTTCATGGATTTTCTCCTTCAGTGCCTGGACGTCCACCTGCAGCTCTCTGGTTTTAGCCTCCTCCATCTTGCAGCGAATTCTAAGCTCAGCCTCTGGACTCATGACCTCGCCTTTCTCGATGGCTTTGTTCCTTGCGATCTGACTTTTCATCTCCTCCAGCAGCTTGGAGAGGGCATTTGCTTTGTCCTGCTCTGTTCTGAACTTCTTCTCCAGTAGATCATACTCATCCTCTGTTTTCATTAAATCTCCTTCGACCACCTCCAGCTGTTTGAGCCTGCTCTTAAGTCTTTCGATCTCTAGCGTGAGCTCTTTTACTTTATTGTCTTCGTCTGGATTTCTGTTACTGTCCTTGCTGGCCCACTTTCTCTGCATTTCCTTCTCTGTCTGCTCAAGTCCGTCCATTCTTATTTTCATACTACTTAGCTTAGTATTCAGCTCCATACACTTTTCCTCTTCACATGCAAGTTTAGTTTTTAACTCATCTTTCTCTTTGGTGAGAGTCGTCACCTTGATCTCCATTTCTGATTTGAACTTGAGAAGTTTCTTGCTCTCCTCAATCAGCTTCTCTGTGACCTCTGTAACTTTGCCCTGCTCTGCTTTGAACATCTTACTTAGGTCTTCACTTTTCTGCTCTTCCTGTTTAAGTCTCTCCGCCATGGACTTTCGTTCATCTACCAGTATAACTGTAAAGGACTTCAGCTTCATGAGATCGTCTTTGAGGACCAGCTCTGCTTTTTCAAACTTCGACTCAGCTGACTCAAGCTCTTTCATCCGTGTTTTCACCGTCTCCAGCTCACCGGCAAGATCCTTCACAACTCGTTTCTCCTTTTCCAGGTTTGTATGAAGCTGAGAGCACTCTGTTTTGCTCTTATTAAAAGCCCCCTCCAGTTTTTCTAGCTCGACCATCCTCTTCTGCAGTTTGTCCACCTCCAGCCTCAGCTCTTTGCTGTGGTTCTCCTCATCCTGGAGCTTCTTCTTCAGCTCTCTGCACTGAGTCTCTGTTTTAGTTATCTCCTCATCCTTGCCCTCCATCTCCAGCACCCTCTTCCGCAGATTCTCCAGCTCAGCCATGAGAGATGAATCTCCACAGTCCCCTTTGCTGATCTTCTCCCTCAGCTCCTGCAGGTCCTCATCTGATTTATGCAGCGCCTTGTTGCTCTCCTCCAGCTCTTCAATCTTGTGCGCCAGTCCAGCCAGCTTCAGTCTAAGCTGTCGGCTCTGGGACTCCTCTTTGGCCAGTTTGGCGGTCATCTCCTCGTGCTCCTGCGCAAACTTGGCTGCTCTGTGCTCCAGCTCAGCCTCCAGCTTGAGAACCTTCTGGCTGTCCTCCTTGGTGGTGGAAATCGCCGCTGTCAAACGCTGGTCTTTCTCCTGCAGCTTCTGGGTCAAATCCTGGACCTTCTGGCCCTGTTGGTCAATCTGTTCAATGTGCAGCTGCCGCTCGTCTACCAACATCAGGGCAAAGGATTTGAGCTTAACCAGTTCTGCTCTGACCTTCTCCAACCTCCTGCTGTGGTCCTTGTCCTTACGAGCCTGGTAGGCCTTTTCCTGCTCCAGCAGCCTTTTGAGTCTGAGAAACAAACAGATGAACAGAAATTAAATGGTGTTAATATCAAACATGTTTTCACTGTTGGTGCCACCATTAAAAGTAACCCCAAATCCTCATGGGCCATCCTCAAGTTTTGGTTTTGTTAACTCCTTACCTGACGCCTGGTGGCAAACACTTAATAGTAACCACATTAAAAGATGGTGCACATCTCTGAAAACACCAGACCAGACTCAGAATAAGGGCATTAACCTCCTGATCCTGGATGTGGAGGCAGGCAAGCAGAATAAAAGGCAGCAGCAGGATAAGTGAGGGAACAAAGGGAATAAGAAAAGGGGCAGATAAGGGCTTCAACACAAGTAATTCTGTCTGACAGAGCTTATCCTGTCCTGTCTAAAGTTCAGTAAAGGGAAAAATTATAGCTGCAGGTCAGGAGCTCCATTAATACGCAGATGTGTTTAGCTGGGAGCTTTTGGGTTTTACCCACTTCAGCTGTGAATTACCCAGCTAGTCACGGTCAACCACTTCAGATGGTGACAATACTCCTGATAAACTTCATTAGTACCAGCATCAATGGGCTACATGATGGTCAGAAAGTTGTTTCAGAGTTTTGTCCAGCTTGTCAAAAATAAAAAATGCTTGGACTGAAACTGGTTTATTTATAATTAACAAGAAAATAATGAGTTTCTATCCCACCAACACCCCTGATTACCAGTGCTAAAACAACTCAGAACTGGACATTACAAAGTACTAACACTGGTGTATGCTCATAGTATAGAAGTATAGAGATATGCTCTGTTATATGCACTCATGATAGTTGGTAAAGGTCATCGAACACAAGATTTTCAAGGAGTGTTATGTTACTTTATAAGGTGCAAGCAAATTTTCCCACATGCTGACTTGTCAAACATCCAAATTACCAACTACCGACAGCTTCTCAAAAGTCAAGCCAAAACATCTGGGTAGTTCATAAGCCCCGCCCCCTGGTGTCTGGCTGCAGTACAGCTCATAAGCCCCGCCCCCTGGTATCTGGCTGCAGTACAGCTCATAAGCCCCGCCCCCTGGTGTCTGGCTGAAGTACAGCTCATAAGCCCCGCCCCCTGGTGTCAGTTTGGTTTTAGTCAATTATTGATACTGTGGACAGGGGGCGTGGTGTCATGATTGACAGCTAAAGTGGGCAGAACCTCTGCACCATGGCTCCCCATCCCAGATCACTACTGCACACCAAATGATGCCACCAGAGCAAGATGTTGGTGATCATACCAACACCACTTCCTCCCTGTGGAGTGGGATGAAGTGGAGACAGCCTTTCTCATGTACAGACTATGAAGACCAGCTGTAAGCTAGCTAGCAACATACCACACGTGTGGACTGCCTGATCTCTTATCTCCCTCTGATCTCTTTTCTCTTTCCTCAAGTTTGCATGGAGGTCATTTGCAACTCATGTGGATGCATCTTTGTCTCACTTTGCATCAGCCTGGGCGTCTTTGCATCTAATCACATTTGTATTCAATTGCACCACTTCTAAAAAGCAAATCCAATTGCAAGATATCTACAGCTGTATCTGAGAGTGAGAGTTATCATAAACGCGATGATCTTTAAACTTGCATGGAGTAACTCAAACCACTGTGACAAAGCAGTAACAGTAAGAAGCACTGCAGAGCTGCCGACTAACTTCTGGGAATTCAACCTGCCAGCGTTACTGTCCTGTTGGTAGATGTTTAACTAATCTCTGCAGGAGTCTGTGTGTGGCTGAGAGACAGTCTGCTGCAGTTTCCCTTTCATGTGGGTCATGCACAGTCACATCAGACACCCGAATGCATAAACAGATCTCAGCGCTGCACAGCAAGTGTTCTGCAAGGTTGAGTCAGAAAACAAATCCTGAAAACTCTCAAAACTCACAAACTCATCGCTTGAAACTCACCAACAAGTTGTGATGCAGGGCAGGTTGATCCATATCTGAGTGTGTTTTTAAAGCTGAGCAGGAGCCAAACTGCTGCTGAGCCTCTCACGGGGTCAGAGAGGGAAGGAAGGAGGGGCCCGACTCCGCGGGGAATTAGCCATCACATTCCAAACATGTCATCAGTGGACAATGAAAAAGGTGAATGTTGTGCTAAACAGCACCGCTCCGCTGGGTGGTGATGTCATCCACCACTCCATATATGGCCAAAGAGGCCCTGCCCTTGTTTGGACACTGAGGAGGAGGGGTTCAAACTAGGAGGGGGGGCATTCAGTGAACTCTTCTTCTTCTTTCTCCCTGTTTTGTTCCCTCTCTGGGGAGGAGGGACGACTGGGCGGCAGGTATGACATAACCCACGAAGCTGCTTTCAAGTTCAAACGTTTCCTTTTTTATCCTCACTCCTAAAATATTACAAGCTCCAATTTGACCAAAAACTGTCTCCAGCACCGTCTTGCACCCAGCAGTGTTTCCATAGAAACAAGGCAACAATGCAAGGCGAGAGGTTTTTTTTTGTTTCGGAGAGGACAATGGCAGACTTGCACAGGCTTTTTCATTATAATCCCTCTGTATCGTGCAAATAGGGGGCAAAAAAGACATGGATATAAATTCTCCATAGTGGCTGAATTGTATGTGTGTGAGATCATAGCTTCAGACAGCAGAGGAGGCCTGTGGTTTGCATTGCAGAGGCTCCTAAATGAGCCAAATATGAGCAGTGCAAAGCGCTTACAGATGCAGAGGCTTTCAATCGCTGCTCCTCGTTACTCTGAATGCACGTTATACATAAATATCACTATGATGCGCCTTTAGTGCCTTTACATTAATCGCCTTGTGCTTTGCGGCGTATATACTTGCACTTTTGTTGGACACATTTTGATTCACTTGGTGGATAAAAGCCCCCAAGATATGTTTCGTTAATCTCCAGTGACATGGCTTGTGGTTTTTATAAAACCAGGAATGAAACAAATGACAACATGTTGCTGCCATTTGTTGCAGAAGTTAAAAAGCATGCATCGACCAGAAGAAATCTGCTCCTGCCATCTTTATCCCTGTTAAATAATAAAACTTTGGCAGGTCTAACAGTTTAATTTCTGAAACACATAAAGAGGAGCCTCAAACCCCTTCAATCGCTGACAAAAACAGGATAAAATTAGGAAAAATGGTCATAGTTTGGGAAGAAACCACCACTTTGCATCTCAGCAACTGTTGGATGCACTGCCACAAATTGAAAACACATATTAAAGGATCTCTGAGGACAGCATCAGGTCCAAATGTGTCTACAAACACTTTGGTTGTCAACCAAATACCTGCAAAGCTAGCATCACATTTACCTCAGCTGCACGTCATCTTTGGTGCTAACTACGATGTGTTAGCATGCTAACACGCTAAACTAAGCTGGGCACATGGTGAACATCACATGTACTAAACATCAGCATAACATTATGAGCGTGCTAGCGTGCTGTCATGAACATTTGGCTCAACGCGCCACACCGTCTTATTGCCACCGTGGACGCACCCTCCATGATGTCATCCGCTGGTTTGTGGACGACCATGCTGAAGCCTCAGATTTGGCTCTATGGTCGCACCATTTTGGGGTTTAGGAACCAGAAGTGACCATATTTGGACCAGCGGGCAGAGTTGCCACGGACTCCGATTGATGGTTGCCTTAGGAACCTGTCAGTCACAAGGTAGCCACGCCCTAAGGCCTATTTCACTCTGAATGGGATCGTTAATTACAAACTGAACATCATGCTGCATCAAAGAAAACCTGAACATAGCGACTGATGAGGAAAACGTTCACTGAGGTAATAAATCAAATCAAACCCCCCTGGTGGCCATTCGAGAAAATGAAGGTTTGAGGCACTTAAGCACTGTGTCGAATCCTAGTTTAGCGCGTTAGCATGCTAACTTTTGCTTAACTGATCGAAACACAAAGTGCAGCTGTTCAGATGACTTTGATTTTTCCATAATTTGGTCGCAAATTAAATGTTAAACATGTGGTGGCAGTAGAGGTGAAATGAAATCAACAGGCTTCATCTTCTTCAGGTTCAACGTCACATTTTAGCAAATCAATTTAGGACAAATCAACCAACCGATCCTCCAACATTCAGAACCCTGCTCCAAACACCACAGCTCTGCCTGGTCGCCTCCAGAGGAAACCTCGTTTAGCTGCACCCTCATCAAGCTATGAGCAGCTCTGATTGTTTTCCTAACGAGGTGGAAGCTCCATGAGATGACTCCAAACACATTGGATGGTACTATAAAGTCTCAGTCGGCAGCTCAGAGGTTAAGACACCAGTGAGCACCAGTTCAACACAGATCAACATAAACCTTGCAGAGCTTCGACCGGTGAATACGCGATAATCCTCAGTGTTTCCTCTGACACATAGCTCACACTGCAGCCCCCGAGGACGCCGTCGTTATAACCTCGTTGGCAGATGACGGCTCTGCAGAAAGCCTCCCTCTCTGTTCATAGCCTCAGCGCTGACAGAAGCCTGTCAGAGCAGGAGAAGAGAGCCCCAAACACTCATAAAACAGAGCTGAGCTGAGCCCACAGCAAACACATCAGACCGAGAGATGCTGATCTGCAGCTAATTATAGTCCCAATAATTACCATCCTTATTAACATTCAGAACAGAGAGTCAACAGAGCGACACCGAGGAGGCACGGTAGTTGTTGACTGTTAAAAACTGGGCTTTTTTTTTATTCTTTCAAGCTGCATTTCAACATGAATCAGACCCGTCCACCACTGTGAAATTACAGAGAGTCAAACCTACATTTTTCCGAAGACAGACACAGTTTACTGGTTAAAATCGGATCTTCTCAAGCCGCACAAACCCCTGCCAGACTGCGATCAGGGGCCTCGGGGTGGCCTGGCACTCAGAAGTCACTGTCCCAGGAGAGAAAAGCTCCTAAATCTGAGTCGATGATACTTTTGTGTGTCTCCTAAAAGTTATTTTCTTGTAGCTACTACTAATTTACAGCAAAAACATGAAAAATATGGTGTTAATCAACGTAATATGGAAGCATTTTGAATGAAGGCTAAATGAATCAGCATGGATACGCGTTGGTTTTGACAAAATAGCGACAAAATGGACCCAAAAACATGATAATTTCTAACAACAAGATTCATTTTGACATTAAAAACCACGTAAACGTTCAGTTTCAGCCATTTTCCCTCTAATATTTGTATCATTGTCTGTGTAAAAGCCTCGTCTGGTACCAAGATCAGATCTTTCACACATGAAACTCGACCTTTCCTCGTGTTAAGTTTCCCCACAGCAGCATCGCCACAGTCCTCTGACTCTTAATGAAAGCACTTCTGCGGTTTTATCTGACAGCTGTTTTGCAAACAGGGCGTCTAATCGTCCGGCAGGATCTCTGTCGGGAGTGACATCACCCTTCTCTGTTCGTGGTCGACTCCGTTCACCTGCAGCGAGTCAGCGCGCTGACTGCAGCCGGCAGGAATGTGTTATCAGACCGGGCTGGGAGCTGAGGGCAGGGCTGGACCACACTCACACCGGACGTGTTGCTCAAACTGAATTTGTCACGTAATTGTTTGCTGCAGCTGTTAGTTGATATCATTTGTGCCGCTCGTCTGTGCAATCCAGTTATTACAACCCTAATTTATATTTATCGTGAGCTGGAGACCCCCAGTGGACAAAGTGTGACGGGTGTACACGAAGGACGTTACCCAGATTAAACCCTTCACTCGGGATGTTTCTCTAAATGAGTTTGGTGCCTAAACATGTTTGAACTGCACCTGCCTCATGTCAACTCCATGTTTCGTTACATAAGCAAATGGCAGGTACCATAAGTTCTGCTTGTTCCTCTCTGTGTGCAATGCAACACAGAAAATAAGGAATAAAATCACAATAAACCAAAAAATACTTATTTTTCAATTAGATTAGAGTGAATGTGGCACGTTCGCATCATGTCACAGTGTTCCAATCTATCCAATGTGGACATCTGAACCTGGTCCAGTGCTTTACAGGCTCGGGTCCAAACTATTGAGTTTCTGCTGAATTAAAACCACTAAATTAGAAAATAATAAGTATCTGATGTTATTGTTGGGAGCTTCTTTAGGCACTGTTAGGACTTTAATATTAAATAATATATAAAAACTCTGCACGACTGAACAAACTTCAACCAGGAATGTCTCGTTTTTCTCCAAACGAACAAACAAAACTGCAGAAATCCACCAGAGTAACGCAAAAAAGATGCTTTAATCACATAAAAGGTCCAAACTTTGGGACTTTAACATGCTCCTTTAACTGAGTCGTGGCGCTGCTGCGTGCACTCGATGGTTTCGATAACACGCGAACCATCACCCTCCCTATCACAACCACTATCCTCATCCACGACCGCGACGCTCCGGGTTTTATCTGATGGCATCGACCGGACGAAAACAAACATGCATCTGCAGACGGATCATAAATATTTGATCATGCATTCCTAGAATATGATGCTCTCAGTCGTTGCACACAGTACAGCGCTGTTTTATAGCTTTCAGGACAGAGAGTGATCTCTGCAGCGAGGTCCTGACCTGCCCCCAGCAGACGAATGAGTCTCCACTACTGAAAATCACTTCTGAGCTGCACTTTGAAGCTTTTGTTCATCTCTCTGTCGCTGAATTACACCATCATAGCTTCATATCAATCATATTTATCGACATATAAAATTACAAAATAGGAAGTTGTGCAAAAACTTTCACATTCAGCTTCAAATCCAGTATTTGATTTTCTTTTTGCTCCAGCTTTGGTCTCCACCAGCTCCTGAGGGAAATATCTGACTGTTCTCCACCTTTTCTCCTCTCCAACCTTCACCAATGCTGCAATAATCATGGGAAATTTGATATTTTAACAGAAAATAACTAAAACACATTGTCAGAACATTTTTGCAGTTTGCTAAACATGCTAATTAGCATCGTTCCCTTGTTACATCAACAGAAAATGCACATTAGCATTCCTTAAATGTTAAAATATCCAATTGGCAGCAGAAATAAGCATGTTTACAGCCTCTTTGCAGGAGATTTGTTGACCGGAGATAAAATATAGAATAATATCAGCTTTAATTTAAGAACTTTGGCTTTGTTTTCTTCTTCTGTGCTTCTTCTTTTGTAGAAAAACACATTTTCCAAACTCGTCTTTTGAGGCGCGAAAGCTATAAAAGTATAGTTTTGATGCTGTGATTGAAGTTCCAGCCTTCACCCTGGATGAGACTCGAAAACACACACACACACACACACACACACACACACACACACACACACACACACACTGTGGCCTCTCACCTCTCCCTCTCCTGCTCCAGCAGGTTGGTGAAGTCGTCGCTCTTGTTCATGAAGTCGGTGTGTTTGCGTTTCTCGTTGTCCAGCTCGGCGACGGTGCGGCGGTGACATTTCTCGGCCAGCAGCAGCTGCTCCAGCATCCGCCTGTACGTCTCCCTCTGTTTGTCCTCCAGACGGTCCAACTGACGGGAAACACGTCAACGCTCGTTACCAACAACAACGACTCACGCTGCGACATCCACCTCTGCAGGGGCTTTGTCCCAAACCGTCGGCCGCGCTGGTGCAGGCGTTGTGTTCGCGGGACAACAATGAGCAACTGAGTTCACGCTGTTCGCACCCCGAGCATGGAAAATCATACTTTGTCGCCTTTCAAAGACACAAAAGGCCGAGATTTCAGGCTCCTCACATGCACGAACTCTGCTGTAAATGCACCAAAACAAGAGCTCAGACGGTTCAGATGGTGTTTCAGTAACTTCTCTGTAATCACTCTCAAACCAGTTCTTTTGATTGAACCACTGAAACTCATCTTCATTCTGATAAATACTGAATTTAGCTCCTGCCTGTTTACCCAGCCCTGTTTGGGGGGCGTTTATGTTTTATATTTGAAAACCTTGAGACTGTTTTTAGTATTTTAAGATTCCGGATGCAGGATATTTTAGGATTCAGCACTTTTCTTCAACCCAAACCCTAAAACTTCAGTTTACAGGTCACGTTCACTCAAATTTAAAGTACTTGGACTGTTTGGAGTCACACCAACACATCACCACAGCACTGCCTCTGACACCGGTTCTACTTCAAAGGTTTTACCCACTTTATAAAGTAAGATTTCACATACAAAACATATTAAAATGCTCCACGCTGTATAAATTCATCATATGTTTCGTATTTTAAGCTCCACGACGACAAACTGCACCATTAAATGCTAATTACGCTTGAATGCATCAGCAATAATCCAATAATCCAATATAAAACTGTAACAGCTGACCATTTCTCTGCAGAATGATGCTCGTAACTTGTGGTACAGTTGATGTTCACTTGAAACGGAGCATTTCTGTTAGTTTAACTTGAGAAATTTCCCAATAATTACCTTGAAAATCCCCCAAAGAGCCTTGAAATCTTGTGTTTTATGTAGGGAAAATAACATTTTTGGATTTTCTTTGGAATAACGGCTCAGCTGAGAGGCAGAAATGCTGTAAAATGGATCAGATTAGGTAAAATCTGCTGCGACTGATCAGCCGCTGTCCTCTCACCTCGGCCATGGGCTTCTCGTACACGTCCTCGGTGGTGTTGCTGCTGAGGGTGAGCAGCGCGTCTCTCTGCAGGGCCTGCAGGGGCTTGGCGGGCATCGCCGAGCCGTAGTGGGCCTCCAGGGTCTCGGGTCTGGTTCTGTCCGACTTCAGAAGGCTGATGATGTCCTCTCGGGCCTGAGGAGACACGACCAGATGAACTGATGGAGTCCAGACCGACCCGGGCTTCAGACCAGAACCAGGCACAGGCTTCGTGTCAGTTCAGAGTCACAGACTTTTATCTTTTTCTGATTTTACTCGAGCTTCAGTTTACTTTATTGTCAGTTTTGACTGAAAACCTGATGATTTTATAACTTTTCTGTCTTATTTTGAAGCATTTTCTGAAAAGTGCTCCATAAATAAAGATTATTATCTTTGTATTATGTATATTACCGCACACACTGACTAGGGAACAACAGTTTTATGTGGTTTATGTGGCGCTTTTCATTATTTTCTAAATTTACAATTATTTCGTTGCTATTTGTTTCCTTTGTTTGTTTGATCAGAAATAAATAAACAGTGAATTCTTTATTTTTCTGAATAAATAAACTGAATCTTTGAACGTCTTCAGGGATGAAACCACCTTATCTGTCCAATGAAAATGATTATAATAAAGTTATTATGTATTCATAATCAACCATAAATCATTTATTATTATTTATTTACTACCAGAATTGTGTTTCAGCATTTGATATTGGTGGTTGTTTGCCTGAGGCTGTCTCCTAATTATAATAACAATGAATAAAACTTGATTTGTAAAGCAGTTTTTCAAGCTTCACACAGACCAACAAACTAAAAACAACAACAATAAACAACAAGACGATCAAACAGTAAAACATAATCTATAAAAAATGTTTCAACAGGGATCAAAAATCAAAATTAAGTCAAATTTAACAATGTAAACACAAGATAAAGTAAAAAAATCAGAAGCTTCAATCTTAAAATGCGACATGCACGTCAGTGATGAAACACCTGGACACGCTGATGACCTCACCGGGGACGTCACATGACTAAACGTGACAGGTCCAGAGGAGGACGGCGGGTTTGCACCAGCAGAGGGAGGCGTTTCCTTCGCTCAGTCCTGCACACAGACACCAGCGCTGCTCCTCACTGATCTCTGAGCCCATCTCAGGCAACAGCCGGACTCTGGCGTCACATGACAGGACCAGGAAGTGACGATCTGATCAGTGAATCAATCGACCTGTCAGGTGTGATGCTTTCTATGATTCTCACAGGTGATTGTTGCCCAACTTGACCAGGATGTTTCTGTAAATCTGACTCTCACAGCGTTTAAAGGAGCAGTCTGCCGTTATTTCAGTCTCACTTCCTGCCTGCGTCTGATTCAAGTTCAGTAAAAAGGTTTTTCTCAAACAGTCGCACGCTGTCGTATGTTTTATCCAACAAACAGGAGGAACAGCCGCTTTTGTCGGGGACTGTTTCCCCCCGCTGCAGCTCACTGATGTGCTTTTAATGGTGGAGCTCTGTGGCACAGAGGAGAACATCCATCGGGCCGCCATACACAAACAGCTTCATGGGATTTACTGTGAGTTAGAAACTGTCAGTAAACTTATCTGAAAGTAAAGTTGGATCAGAAATGCAAATTTGTATTTTATCCAAGCTTCAAGCAAAGGAAACATTAAGGTGGTTTAAAGGTGATAAACACAAGATTCCTCTGCAGTATCTCTAACAACTGTCGCCTGGTTGCTCTGCGTTTCAGAATTCATGCAACCCTTTATCCAGCGTGACTGATTCTGCATGTTTGTATTCAGGATTTCTACCTTGGCTGCAGCACGAAAGCATCAGGGAGCTAACAGGAACGTTTAAAGACGTGTGCTGACTCTGCAGGACGTGTCACATGTCCAACACTGTCAACCTCATCGTCGAAACGCTGCAGCTCAGACTTAAATAAGCAAAAGTACTCAGACAACAACAGGGCATTGGTTAAAATCTTAATTAATATCACGTCGAAAGGAAAAACAGCTTCATAACTTTATTCTGCACCATTCAGGAAGATGTTTTCTTTTGTAACTCCATAATTTAAAAATGTCCTGTCTGTCAGCGTTAACGTGGTTCTGCAGATGTGAAGCAACTCCTGTGTGATTTGCAGAAACATATAATCACAACATTAATATTTCTCTGCTGTTTTGCTGCAGTTTTCTGCTAAAATGTTGCTGAACTGAAGTAGTTTGCTTTAGATCTTTGTATTTTTTATAGTGACAGTCTGTTTTTGGCACTCTGGTGTGTCTGAACGGCGTCACGTGAGGTGTTGACTGTTTCTGTGTCCCACCGCTAATGGAAACTATTCAACACGCCCAAACAGATGGAAACAGAGGGCGAGGCGGCAGCAGCAGCATCCTGCCTCTCTGGAGAGGACTTTATAAATGTGCCTCCATTAGAAAATCATTATCAGCCTGGAGCCCAGCAGCAGCAGCAGCCGGCGGCGGCCGGAAGGTTATTTTCACACTGTAGCTCATCTCACGCTGAGAAACATCAGCGCGTCTCTGCGCTCGGGGACGAACTCGTCCGTGTTTGTGGTTTTATGAGCTGCAGGTGTCGACGACATCATCTGGAAAAAGTTCAATAGCTTCAGACTGCAGCAAAACAACAGCAACGTCCTCCTTTGTCCTCAGTTGCCGTGGTAACCAAGCTGTCAAACAGGTGATGCTTCGTCATCTAGTTCCGGCATCAAAACACCTCCATTCCCCCAGCTTTCACTGAGGAAACTGATCATTAGCTATTGATCCAGTTATAGTAACTCAGCAGTCGCAGTGTCTGGATTGTAGGCCTCCATTTCCCACAATGCACCCTGCAAACTGGAGGCACCAACACAGAGATCGCAGCAGCAAACACTGAGACAACGGCAGTAAATGTCCCATAAGTTCAAAACTAGAAGCTAAAGGAGGCTAAAAAGGTTTCGCACTGAACAACCAACCCGCTAACACCTGGCTCCTGTCTTCAGAGTGAATGCGTCCAATCAGGATTCAAACCCTGCGTCACATGACACTGCAGCAGTCACAGGTGTTTATCTGATCAGCAGCACCTGGGTAGATGTTGGCGTGTAAACAGCTGATTAACCAGGAACATCGCTGCTGTTTACAGTCTGTGGGAACAACGGCTGAGTCTGGACTTCGTGTCCTGCAGCATGCAGCACCGGCAGGGCGGCCATGTTGGCGTGTTCCTGTGTTAATGTGTTTAAATGTAATGTGGATGTGACTCTTACCTGAACCTCTCCCTCCATGACTCCCAGCAGGTGAAGCAGCTCCATCTTCGACAGGTCTGGCAGCGCCGCCTTCCTGCTTTGTGTGGGTTTCTGGGCTATCTTTGCTGATCCGGACCCCGCCGTCCTCCCGTCCTTCTCCTCCCGCTGGACTCTCATCTTCCTCTTTGCGGGCTCTGGTGTGTTCACCTCTTCCTGCTTGATGAAACCTTTAGCAGGCTGGATGTGTCCGTCGTCTGGACCCTGCACGGTGCAGCTCCTGGATCGCATGTTCTACCTGTGAGCCGGGACGACACAGATGCCAATGAATGAAACAGTGCTCCTGAAAAACCAGATCCCCGTCCATATCTGCTCATTTCCTCCATTCCAGTAACAGATCCCATCAATACGAAGCTTTCTGGCAGCTAAGTCTCAGATTTCGACTGTTCACATTAGCAAGTGCTGATATCGTGACCTCTACAACCCAACGGAGGCGCTGACATGTTCACCGTGATGGATTACCTGCCTCAACCATTAAAGGTTCGACTCCTGTGAGATGGTTTTCATCTCCTACAGAGGTGACCTGGTACCAGGAGCTGCCTGGCAGGTAAATCTAAAGAAACAACAGCCTGATGTAAATCAGAGGAGAAGGTAAAACGGATAAACTGGACTACAGTCTGTTGAAATAAGGTCGGTCCAACCTGCAAACTGAAGCCCAGAGTCAGCGGATTATCGTCAGCATAACCTCACAGGGTGAAGAAACCGGACTTAATGAGATGTTAAACAAAGAAGCACGTTGTCTCACTTAGCAAAGCTGGATCAATCACATCAGTGTCCTGATCAAATGATACTTTGCAGTCAGATTTAGCAGGAGCCCAGAATCATCATATTACCTTTAGCCTTGGAAAGTGAAGAGATGTGGTTCCTTGATAGAAAAACACAATCTTTCCATGTTTTTTTCTAAGTTCTCATAATTTGTGACTTTTCTCCGAGAGTTTTCTCTTAAATTCATCAGTTTTTTCCAATAATTATGCCTCTTTAGAGAACGTACATGGTATTTTCTTATAAATTTACCACTTTAAGCTCTCACATCTGTGCATTTTTCCCCAAAGCATGCCATTTTTATCTCATTGAATGTCTGAGGGGATTTTTTTGTTATTCATTTACCACTTTAATCTTTGTGTTTATGTTAAATTATTGACTTTTTGATCTCATATTCCCTGCTTTAATCTCAGAGAATGGTTGTTTTCAAGTTTGTTTCTCAGACTATTTCCTTCTCCTTTGTTTCCGTATTCATTTGTTTCTTGTTTTGTTATTTTACAATGACCCTGATACACCTTTGTGGTTATGCTGTGGACTTTAAAAGTAAAACTCAACACCTAAAAGACCCTTAAAACACCATTTCAAGGGTCAGTCTTTGATCATCTGGTTACCGAAAACGAAAATTGGTTTCATTCCACCAGAACACATGAACACACACCTGACTCTGCAGCTTAACTGAAGTTGGAGAAGCCCTTTGAGCACAAACAAACAGGATATGTAGGTCCTGACAAGCGATTTTTAGGTTATTGGATGTGAATGAGGCCAAAGTTCCCTGAGGCTGCAGGTCTGGATGAAAGCAGGTCGTGACTCAGCCGCGGAGAATCCTGGCAGGGAAGCGGTAGCAACCACGTTACTGCTGCCTGTTATTAATAGTTGTTTCAGGGGAGATGCCAAAAATCTCCCACGTGTTGAAACCACGGGTCTGCCGTCTCTCAGGCAGGTCGGATCAGTCTGATCTGGGGAGTCTCCGGCAGAGCTGGTGGGCAACGTGTGAAGCCAGAACAAACCTGAAGCAGCAGCAGAGGTTTGGGCTTCAGAGCAGGAAGCCTTTAATGCAGTGACCTGCTCAGGAGCCTTTATGATACTGGAACAACTGCGTTATACATCAGTTTGCATTCATTTTCATTATCAGTGACTTTGAAGCATTTCTGCATGTTTCTAGTGAACATCAGCTGATTTTAATGCTTGATGCACAGTTGAATCTCCTCTAATGAAGACTTTAGGCTTGGGCTTGATGTATTTGGTTTATTGAGTTTGTCATGGCTGTCTGCTGTGATCCAAAGCTTTCTTCTCTTTTTAGAACAACTTTGCCAATGTGTTGATTTGAGTTTGCTGGAAATAGGCTCTTTTTAAGATGTCTTACTCACAGGCAGGAGTCAAAGGACACATCAGAAAATGCTGATATCTGTGTGCAACTTCTGCTTCCCAACACTGTAAATGTTTTACCTTATTACATGAAGTAAAAATACAATGTGCAGATCAAAAGAGGATTGAAATGTGAAGACTCCTCCACTCCTCCAGTGAGAGTTTGGTATGAAAACAGCATCTACACAGCAACAATAACATGTTATGTAGATATATAATGAAAAGTTAGTAGCAAACACAAAGGTTGTTGTTCGTTTCATCTGATTTTGCAGCATTTTAAGTAGATGTATCTGAAATATTGATGCAAAACGGTTTTTGTACTAGAAAATAAGCAGCAGGTTTTCAGTCTGTAAACAGAGAGCGTTTGTTTACAGCTTGTGTACAAGTTTTCGTTTGCGTTGCCAAGTGTTACATTAAAATGCCTCACAGGTCTCAACTGAAGCCAACACGGTGTCGCATCGAGCCCAGGATAAGCAAACTGATCCGTGTAAACAGTTTACCTTCACAAGAGAGGATCTGTGATTCATAGGGTGGCTTCACAGAGTGACCTTTATCAGCGTTACACCACGATGAAGAAGAAGAAGAAGAGTCGAGCTCTGATGAGAGATTCCACTTTGAGGGTTTGACCATCACTAAAACAGCCGGTGAGTGCAGACACACCCAAACAAGCCCGACGAAGATGTGCTTGGACAAACCACCAATCTCCTAAGTTTGTAACTTCATGTCATTTCAAACATCTGCATACTTTCACTCTGCAGCCAAAATATGCAAACATCTTCTGTGTTTGTCTGTAGCAGCTTGATGCCCCAGTGTAAAGTGATATTTTAGCATTAGCGTGCATCAGACTTTGAACTGTTTGCTTTGTTTCCTGAGCACAAAGTCAGCTGAGACCACCACCACAATCCAACACCTCAAACATCTGCTGATGAGCTTCATCCCATGGTTTTGTAATTAGATGAACAATCACATGAGTGTAATGCACCTATTTTTGTATGAATATATACGTAAGGGGATGTGTCCATACTTTTGGCCATAGAAATGGCCACCCCATGATTATAATGTAGTTTACTATCTAAGCTTTTGATAAAAGGGCTGTAAATACACAGTGTGACCAGCCGGAGTCGTCCGTATAGTTTGAGGCTTTGAACGATTTGTTTACATTGTGACGCTGGAAGCCGCTGCATCTTGTGAAACGTGGCTTTAAGGAGAAGTGGTTTCCATCTGCACGTCAAGCTCCTATGGAACGAATACAAATAAACCAAAAATATAACCTGCAAAAAATAAATTGCAGATTGCCTCCGTCGTCCTCCCAGGGTAGGAGGTATTCACAGACACGATGAGGCTAAACTGGACTCTCTGATTTACACCGCAGCTCGGATAAAACCCTCAAACAGCTGTGGCCTGTGGTCGACACACGAGACTTACGCGGTGGAGAAGGTATGTTGGCAGCACGATGTCTTACTGGTTAGAGAGCTCATCCAGTAATGAGAAGGTCACAGGTTTGACCCCAGAAACACCAAGAGTCTCCAAAGTCATTAAAACACTGCATCTGAATAATCATAGTTCCTGTATTATATGATACCTCTTTCTAAGGAAACCTCGATAATCAGGTTTTAGCGGTGCTAGCAAGATTAGTTTTAATGAAGTTTTAATGTCACAATATACTTTCCCAACTACACGTGAAAACACCTTAACAACAATGAGCTAATGCTAAACCATGACCAAATGCTGCATAGCATGCTAACTGTAAGCATTGTAACATTAGCATGACAAAATAAATGCTAACAGTTGGAGAATGCTAATATTCATACATATCACACAATAGATTGTTCGTTATTCTATATTTGTACTGGTTTAAGCTAAGTGCTTATAGCTGTGCAACAGACTATGCTAAGCTAACGGAAAACTAAAAGTTATTAAGCTCTCATGAACAGATTTATGGCTGAGATGTGTATTTTTAATGTGCTGCATGTTTTTAGAGGCTTGTTTAAATGTAAAAACAGGTACAAACATAGAGCAGAACTTTTTTAAAAGGCCAAAATTATGTTAAATCTGTATTTCATTTACCAACAGATGGTGCAGCTGGGTTTGCTGACACGTTTGCTGTCCTTCTTACTACATGTAAAATGTCATAGCTGTCAGAATTTCACAATATTGCAGACTCAGAATTGGGTATAAGTATTAATATTTTGTTGTTTTTAGTGTGTAGTATGTTGCTTCTTTGCTCCCAGTTTCGATGCGCCAATGAACGAGCTCCATCCTTTGCACGTTACTGTTCTGGTACCTGGATTCCACTCAGCCGATCTGATGCACTTGATGTAGAAATCGACAAAATTTAGATGCATCTGAAGAAACCCAATCAAATTTCAAATGTGGCTTGGATCCAGTTTGAAAAAAATCATATCTCATGTTGGTTTGTGGATCTGGAAACAATCTGGCTGAGCTAAAATACAGTTTTGGGTTTGCAGAACGAACAAGGCCAAACGTCAGGAACGCTAAAGGTTTGTGTTGGTGAAACAGAGATCCGTTGATCATCAGATCAACTGTTCACTACAAACACTGAAATGAATCGCTGTCCTTCGCCAGAGCTGGACCACGTGCAGCAGACGCAGCTGTTTGTTTGGTGAATTTAAAGGGGGTATTTTTAGGGTCTCCCCACTTGTGTCCAGAGTCCAACAAGGGGAAACTCCAGGGCTATCACTTTATGATCCATCAGCAGTCCCTGTGGATGCCTGAACCTCCATTTTACTTCACAGCTGCAGGTCTCACACTCCTGAACAACACCAGTTGTCGTAAACAAACAGCGGCTGAATGTTTACCATGCTAGCTCACAACAGTTGCTAACTAAACAGAGGTCACGTACGGTCGATCCCTGCGACAAAAAACAAGAGAGCAGTGACTGAACATCCACTGGGTCATGTTTCTTTGTGTTTGACCGGCTCATGTTGTGATGATATCGTGTATCACGGGGTAAATATAGATCACGCTTGCATTTCTTTACTCTGTGCTCAGTAATTGTTTTGTCTTCTTTGGCTGAACGAATGACAACACGGGCTGCACCATTAGCGCTGTCACTTCCTGTTCATTAGCTCATCGTTAAAAGATAATTTTGAACTACAAGGGCACGTTAGCATTGCTGACAATTAGCAGGATAAAAGTAGGGCTGTTAATTTATATGAATCAACAGCACATCAAACATATGCTCATAGATCATGTGTCCCAGGGACTCATGGCTAACCTTCAGTTTAGCTTGCCGCTAACTTAAATGGGCATATGGTGATTTAATTGTTCTGCTATTCCAGACTTTTCAGGTGTTAGTGAACTGAACTGACTAAATTCTGATGATGAAACAAGTCATTTTGCAGAGGATGTACATTATCTGCTCTTTTACTGCAGCGTCTTTCCCAATTGAAATCTATGGGAAAAAGTCTTTTTGGGACATTTTGCATTTAAGGGATTTCCTGGGGGCTTTGCACTAAGCTAGCGTACGATGGCCACATTGGACTTCATATATGATCGACTGTAGTTATGTGATTGTAAGATGTTTATGAATTCTGCCCATTCACATCAATGGGCAACTCATTGCAGCTGCATGATTTTACTGTAGTTATGATCCGTTCCTGCATTATGTCCGACCCAAACGTCCTGTTTCAAGAGGAAATACATTAGATTAAAGTAATATCAGGAGCATAAACGCAGCAGACTGCAATCTTTGGTGCGTTTGGTTTGTTTATAACTGTGGTTTTCTGTTTTCCTGTTAATGATTTGAAACTGTGCTGAGCTTTTAAATCTGATTGTTTATAAAGAGATCACTTTTGATACAGCAGTGCAGAGCTCCTGGTGGGGAGCAGTTGGCAGTTTGTGGTTCTTTCAAACTTTGTCCTGTTCATGTGCAACATGATTTAGGCATGTAGAGTCAAATATGACTATAAAAGGGAACGATCAGCTTTGTGCGGAAGGTCTGAAGAGGTCTGTGCCTGTCGCTGTTACTCACCATAAAGGGGGAAAGTAATGCAGTCAGTCATCTGTGCTGCAGGGTTACAGAGTCCTGGGAGGCAGGAGGCCGTGAGCAGACGCAGAATAACTTTGAGCCAAAAGAAATACGCTGCTCTCATTAATCCACCGTTTAATACTTCTGTCAAAATCATGATGCTTTGCTTGAGCTGTCTAAAAGCTATAATACTGATTCAATTATAGATTTCATTATTCCCTGAATATCCCTGATCTTACACTCGACTGGTTCACAGTCGGACTGCAAATCTGCATTGAACAGCCCTGCATTTATTCCTTCTTTGTGCACCTCCTCGAGGCAAATCAGACCACCGTTATCAGCACAGAGTTGCCTGACTGGTGAAGTACATGAGCTGCATAATGACGCATTGATGAAACGGCACCGGGATAAATGAAAGATTAACTTCACAAAAGCAGATTCCTGTTAAAGTGTATGTTTGATGTACAAATGGAAGAGAAAACACTATTAGATAAAGTGAGCTGGCTATTTTTTTAAATTTTACATATTGTAAAAAGTGAGACCAGACATTGCAAAGTGAAATAAAACCTAATAAAAAACTTGTTTCTAAAATATCTCAGTATTTTGTGAAATCAATTGAAATCAATCTGTTGAGTTCAGACTAACAAAAACGATGAAACAACTCAAGTTCATGTTATAAACCACCTGTTTTAATCATTAGTTAGTTTTCTCAGAAATTGTGTTTTCAAATGATTCCTACAATACCCATGATCCTCTGCAGCAACTAACTGTGACTTCTCCAGAGCAGCACACAGTCGTATTGCAGATGCTTTCTGTCCACACTGAATCTGCTAAATAAACATGCATTTCTGGCGCAGGTAATGTGTTGATATCTCTTCATTTTAACTTGTAAACAGCGCTTTTAACACAAATATAAACACGCCCTCCAAAAGTAGCTCAGAACATGCACAATGTCGTGACTGCATGCCAGTTTACTTCCTGTTAAACCTACATTCGTGCTTTTTAATCCTTAGATTTGTTGCTTCACTTTTCACAGTCAGGTTATTCCCAGTTTGTATTGTTTATAGCATAGATGTAGCTTGTATACAGCGTTTGCCTAGCTAGCTGCTGAACAGAGAAGTAGTTTCCTAATATCTGGCATCTCCTTAAAAAAGACGGAGCTACCAATATTTGCTAAAAGTGTAACTAGCTAAATCTGTTAGCATCTATCTAAGACCCTAAGGTGACTCCAAAACAATCAAAAACACTAAGTAATATGCACAAATCTCACTGTGGCTCAACAGCTAACACAGCCCCAACACAGTGAGAGGAGGTGGTTTTAATGGGAAACTTGCAGCAGAACCACCAGCCACAGGTTTGTCTGCTCTATGAGCTCAGCTGGCAGCGAGCCGCCGCCTGTTTGGAGGGTTATTTCTGTCCAACTGAGCTTGTAAAACAGTGAGAGAGGTGAGAGAAATCTGGGAGGTAACAGCTACTGCAGCCACGGGATGAAAAAGGTGGTTTCTGGTCAAACTTTCCGACAGCGGTCACCTGTGAGGACAGTTAGCTGCAGCACCTGAGGAGTAAAGCTGCACAACTGCTGAGCCGTTCAGGTTCACAAGCAGCGAACTGGTTGAAAGGTTCAATCTGATGAAGGGCAAATGCTTATAATAAACTCCAGGCAGGCAGAGTTAGCACCAGGCTAAACAGAGCAAACACATCCAACAAGGAGCATGCACAATCATAAAAATCCATAAATTCAAAGCAGAAATTCAGTAAAACCACAAATCCAAAACACAATGGGAGAAAGAAGGAATGGGAAGTTAGGAAAACCACTGTGAAATGGTCTGGAAAGGCCACAACATGTGTAAACAGGGGAGGGAAGGCAAACAAGACACAGGTGAAACCAATTAACGCCACAGGTGAGAACAGGAAACAAGTGCACAGAGACGCAGGAGGAAGGCGCTCTTCAAAATAAAACAGGAAGTGACTGAAAAAAGACAAAGCCATGACATTAGAGTGTGTAATAATTTCTGCTACTTATGAAGATCGTGCAATATGACGGAAAGCTCCAGAACAGCTACTAAATGGACTCTCGGGTGAGTTTGTTCTCTGCTGCTTCAAAAGGTCAGGAGTAAACTTTGAAGTCAGATTTAAAAAAGGAAACTGAGTCATTAACCTCAGTCCTTGATTGATATCAACGTGAAAACACTGACAGCCATCAGAAAGAAAACATTAATTACATCCACATGGTCGTTTGGATCGTTAGCGAAGTGGTTTCGTTGTGATGTCAGACCCACCGAACGGGAAATTGTGACCGCTGGAGCTTTGTGCTGTTTCATTCTGCCGTTATCTCAAGGTCGCATTTTAATTATCTTGTCGTCTGCACATACCAGAGTAATTGTTTGCGCCTGTGTGCAACAACATTTGTCCCACTGCTGTTCACCTCGGGCGAGGCGAACGAGTGAAGCCAGGACGCAGACGAACTGTGGCTTTTAAACGTTTTGACTCAGGTTTCAGAAACTATAATATTACAATTTATGTACATGAACATGCTAACAGGCATGCTGTGCCAATGCTAACATGCTAATGCTAAGCCGGTACAATTTTTACTTTGCATGTTTGCATGTTAGCATGCAGACATTTGCTAATTAGCATTAAAGACAAAGTAAAGCTGAGGCTGCTGGGAAAGTCATTGGCTTTAATTAAAAGTGGATGTTTTGTTCAAAGTTTCTTGCTAATTTATGTCATTTATTTGTTTGCAGTGTGCTGCTAGCATTGCTAACATGCTAAAGAGTCAACATGTTTGACATTACAAGGCTTTAACCCGCCAGTAGGGCTGGACTAGAGAGCTCCTCCTTATGTTTCCCACTATACGCAATTAAATATCCACTCACAGACGACCTCTGTAACCCAGTCAGGGTGAGGCCACACCGTGTTCAGAGTTCATGCAAGACCACGAAATGTTTCCGCTTTGCATTTCCTGCAATTCGATCCCTCTGCTGACACACAAACATGCACATTTACCTGCACAGTGACGACAGAAATGCACGTTCTGCAGCAGGTTGCACATGAATCAGGGTGTGGACCAATGGCGTTGCCTGTGGCCGTTCAGGCTTTTATGAATCCATGGAAAAGCACTCGTCGCTGAAACACAGTGTACAGCTCTCGACTAATATCAGTCTATCAAGCAGCCGTGCTTGAAATAGTGACACTTACAGTTGCGGCTTAAATGTCACTACGGGCCTCGCATTACCATCCTTAGCACGTCACAGCGACGTCTAAAATAGAACAATTATTATCAGCACTCAGTCTGTAAAAGCCTGCGACCTGCACGTGATGAGACCACCTCGTTAAAACTGCGTCTAAATCGAGATTTAAGGCGGATCGTATTGGATAAACTACACCTGCTTAACAAGCTTCAAAGATCTGCAGTCCACCTTTAACGGGTGACTTTAAAGATACGCGCACATGAATGATCCATGGCATCTTAAAGCTCACACCTGTGGCTGAGTCCATGCAGCTGGATCGATGAAAGCTGCAGGGGTCGTTATCATCTGCAGTGATCAGGGCTGAAATTGATATTTAACAGGAAAAAACAAAAGTACTGGCACATTGTACTGAAATATTTTTGCAGGTTTGTGAGTTTGCATTTGACGATAAACAGGTCAGTGCTCTCTGATGGCATCACCACTCCTATAGATCACTATGCATCATCATCATTTGTGATCTGTTGCTCATATTTAAAGGCTCTTTACCGTTAGGTCTCATTTTAAACCATAATCCATGATCTGTCACTAAAGTCTGTTTTATGACTTTCACAAAACAGATTTATTTTTCAATTATATTTAATATTTTTAATGATACTTTGTCTTTAAATCGCGTCAAGGTGTGTCTCTTTCTCTTCTTGCAGTGCCAAATGAGACCAAATGTTCCCAAACCGTGTGTATCGCTCATACTTCCTAATAGCTAAAAACAGTGTGATCTCTAAGTTCCTCTTTGAGATGAAGTGAAACAACAGCAGCTGGTAGTTTATGTGCAGAACTGCACGACATGTAGGTTTATCTACAGTGTGACGCTGCAGATACCCTCTGCCTAACCCTGCCCTCATTACCTGCCTCCTTTTATGGGGGTCTTAAAGCCCCACAGATGAGTGAGCAGCAGAAATAGAAATCACACATGCAGCCAAGCTCACTGTAAAAACAGGTAGGTCAGTGCTTTGGACTCAATGCACGCATTTCAGACACGGGACGTCCTGGAGGGGCGGCGAGCCGAGCTGCTGCTAACGTTTGCTCAGCTCTTGTTTCTCTGATAACTTCAGATCCGGACGTCCGACGACTGAAATCCTTCATCTGCTTCAGATACAGAGTTAAAAAACAACGGCGGCTGAAAAGAACACAGAAATGTGTCTTTAGCTGATCCAGAGTCAGTTTATCAAGCTGCTGACACACAGAAATGTGTCTTCACAGCTGATCAGGGAATCAGTTTATCAAGCTGCTGACACACAGAAATGGTAGTCTTGGCCCCTGATCTAAGGAGTCAGTTTATCAAGCTGCTGACGCTTTGAAATGTGTCTTAGCTGATCCAAGTCAGTTGTGAAGCTGCAGAACACACAGACACAACTTACTGACACATGCACAGAGAGGGCGGTGGCGCCACAGACAGGAAGTGAAGCTGATCACAGAGCTGATCTGGATTCACAGCACAGACAAACCTTTGGATTGATGTTTGAATGTAAAACTTAATTTCTGTGATTTTGTGGTTAAGTTTGGGTTTGTTTTAAGGGACACTGCTCCATCATGGCACCTTAAATTAGCTGAGGTCAGTCTATATCAGTGTGGGACTCTCCCTCCTCTTGGCCCGCGGCGGCTCTAACACATTCCCCGACCACGTCAGTCGTCAGGGGGAAATTCGTAGGTCGAGACAAGGCAGCGTTTTATCCTCCCAGCGGTTTCTGCAAGAGCTCTAATCAGCAGTGACCGGTCAGAAGCGGCATCACTCCCAACATGCAGCCGAGCAGCAGCCAAGTCTCACATGCCGTTCAGATGGAATGAGCATGAAGTCACTTCCCTCATAAACTCTGGGAGTAAAGAGAGGGGAGGGGGTGAGGAGGGATGAGGGCTGAGAGAGCGATAGTAAAGCGGGGTCTGACTGCTGCTCATTTTACGTCATTTTACAGTTTTACAAGCCGCTGAGCTGATGAATCTCAAGTGGTTGGTGGTCAGATCCTGACATGAGAAAGCTCCCCAAGGGAACGAATAAGCCCTCGAGTGACCTGAGAGGACTCACAGCAGCCAGTAAAGACAGAGAGCTGATAGCACGATGCATGGGGAAACCTGACGCCTAGTGCATTTAAACTAGAGCCTGAGCAATTTGGGACTGATTTTAGAGTTCATGAACTGCCAGATGATCGCTCTGTGGGTCGATACAGTGAGTGTGTAGGTGATGAGGCTTCTCTCTGTGACTGAGACAGCGACTCAGCAATGATCTTCGACTCTACAAGGTCAAGCTGCTTTCTGAAGCGCCACACATCACTGTATTAAAGCAGAGACTCAGCTTCAATGCTGCAGAGACTCTGGAGTCACAACAACACATCACTGTATTAAAGCAGGGGCTCAGCTTCAATATGTAGAGACTCTGGAGTCTACAGCAACACATACTGTATGAAAGCAGAGACTCGGCTTCAGTGCTCTGCAGAGACTCTGGAGTCACAGCAACACATCACTGTATTAAAAGCAGAGACTCTGGAGTCACAACAACACATCACTGTATTAAGCAGAGACTCAGCTTCAATGCTCTAAAGAGACTCTGAGTCCACAGCAACATCACTGTATTACAGCAGAGACTCAGGAATCAGAGAAACCATGCCAGTACCGATATGGTATCAATACATCAGCTGGCCAAGATATCGTTTGTATGTTAATCGGCTTGTGTTTAATAAAAACCAAGGACAAAAATAAGAAATAAACCAATGGGAATCTGCTTAATTGAAGCTCACTTAAAGCTCCAGTGTGTCTGCAAATAAACATCTTAACTCAGGTGTTTGAGACCTAATTAATTCCCCCAGGTTATTAAAGCAGAATCACGCATGCAAGAGCAAAACAGAAGGCTATACGTCTGTTTTGGAGACCCACAACGAATGCTTCTGATTTAATACTTGACCAAGCACTGTGGCAAACACCGGCTGCATTGTGTTGTAGCATCTGGCTGCAGTGACAACTGCTAGGTGCATCAAACAGACAGATGAAATTGTAAAAAGCACCATAGCTGATATGGGTCAATAAAGGGGTCCAATAAGTGCTTTTCTGGAGGGTTGATGTATGTGATCCAAACACTTGTCTTCTGAAAACCATGCTTAAGGTCTGATCCTGGCGAGCCGGCGTCATCCATCATGATGTTATCAGTAGCTTGTGCCTCAGTGGAGCTGAGAACAATGCCAAGACAAACCCGTCCTCCACTGGCGCCCTGTTATGCTGCCATAGAACAACAATTAAGCTGTTATGAAACCAAACAGGGCAAGCATCAAGCATACTCCCCCCTCCACAGTAAACCTCACGGATTGCCAAAGCTGGGAATTAAATAAAATAGTCTCCACCGGCTCCGTCTTATCAACCGGCCTTGGCATGCACTGGAAAACGCAGTGATTACCTGACATAAAGGAGGCAAAAAGCTGTGATGAAACCGGCACCTTAACACGTGCATCATCCATCTTTAAGCGTCTCCATCTTTTCCCACGTTTACCTGCAGGTGAACTGGCGGAAACCACTAATGGGAAACCATCTGATGGGACCTGTCCGGTATGAACGTATCACCGTATTCTAAAATAGCAATTTTAGGTCCCTGTTTCGCGGTGTCTCATATCGGAATTGATTAATACGCTTTCACTGAAGCAGTCTCATGCAGACGAGGCTTCCTAAAAACTTTGTATTTCACTCGGTCGGGACCTTAAGAGCAGCGTCACAGACTGTTGTTTTGGGTCAAGCTAGCAAAACCACAATCTAAAAAGATGTTTAGTTACTTTTAAGTCCAAGATCAAACCTACAGGATCACTCATGCTAAAGGACGGGGGCTCCTTTGTGTTTAATTACACATCTCAACGAACCAAAGTGACGACATCTGGAGTTCCTCAGGGCTCCGCTCACGGCCCGCTTCCATTCAACATCTATATGATCCCGCCAGCTCAGATTAAGGGAAAAACAACAAAATATGTTAACATAAATATGCAGATGACACACAGATGTACATAACCACATCACCAGGAGATTAGTAAGTATGTGCATTGAACAAATCACTGACTGGATGTAACAGAATTGGGTTTAAAAGGTCAAAGTGTTATAAAACTACAAACCGGTAATACAGCCCTGAAGTTGAACATATTGAGATCATTTCAAACTCAGCCTGCTATCGCCTAATGAATACATCAACAATTACAGATTATTCGTCTCAGCAGGATTTGGAAAAACTGGTCCAAGTCTTTATCCTCAGCAGGCTTCATGACTGTAACACAGTCCGTCTGAAATCGATCAGGCAGCTGCCAGATGATTCAAAAGCTTGCTGCTGCTCAGCAGAATTGCGATCACAGGGCCAAGAAAGTGTCTCAAATCGGTGAATGTCAGATCTTTTTCGGCTTCACGTCTGTCAGAGAACGATTTCCAAACGTTTTCAGCATGCTGGCAGTAGTTACGCGGCAGGAGGGAAGATTCGTATGTGTTTTGGACAAAAAAGCCAAGGCGTCAATAAAGAACAACAATGTTAATGTAATATTTCTGAGTGATAACTTGCTTTGGGCTAAGTGTTGAGCATGCCAATCAGCCCAGCTCCGTCCAATCACAGTGTTGAGTTTGATGTAAAGAATAATCATCGCTGTTGCACTACCGATAATTTTGGTAAACTGGCATTTGACCCTTTCAACACCTTGAGGATTTGTAACAACCTGAAACAACCCAGATCTGGATCGTCACCAAAACCCAATCAGCATTCGTTTGGCCCGGAGCCGAAGTGTCCGCCACATTTTACAGAAACCTGTTGATAAGTTTCAGCTCCATATGTCCTGCTGACAGACAGAGCAGGCAAACAACTAACAGGCGTTTGGGATTTACCCATGTTTCGTTTTAGTAAAATAAAACATCTTGGTATGAAGAGATAAAATGAGCGGGTTTGGTCACTCCAGTTCGGCCTCAGGTCCTGATCTCCAGCTGCTCACGAAATGATTTAAAATAACTTGCAAAGGAAAACAGTGGGGAGGGGAAAAAAAGCTATTAATGGAGAGAAACGTCCCATGAGATCTGGGCAGGGCAAAGCATGCTGGGTACGATAACACTGAGGAGGTCGAGCCTCTGTGTGTATTGTTTGGATTTAACATAGAACAAATATGGCACATTTTCCACGTTTAACCAGAAAAGTTCTTACAGCCATGTAGCACTTTGGCCGTCGACAGACTGTCTAAGTGACTTATCACCGGTTCGAGTCACTGCATGTTTTTCAAGATGAATTTAATGGGACAATAAATAAGCATGATTAGGTTTTTACATTCAAGGTCCTGTGCAGATGAACCCGTTCTATGTTTGACGCAGCTCCCAAACACTAATCGCACATAATATTGAAAAGAGGCAGCTAGCATCATGTTTAGCTTGTCTTTATTGATGTACTGATCGACTGAATAGTTTGTTTGTCTGAACCAACAAACCAAAACCCAGAGATATCCTGTTTAATACCTTTAATAACTCTAGGGCTGGACTAATGCTTTGAGCTAACATTAGCATGCTAACATGCTAGTTATAACCCCGGTGTAATGTCTACTACCTACTCGTGTTATTTAGCGTATTAGCATGCTAACATTTGCCAATTAGCGCTAAACACAAAGCGCAGCTGAGGCTGTGGGAATGTAGCTGGTTTTGCTGGTTTTAACAAATAGCGTTTCAGTTTTAAGCTTCTGTGTTGAACTGGAGCTAAATTCAACATTTTAAGCTAATGATGGAAAATTCGGATACACTTCACAATGATTTTTGCTATAAAAAGTCAGGAAAACTCTCACCGCAAACACAAATTAGTATAATTAAAAAGGAAAAATGCATTTTAAGGTCACACATTTATCTGTTGTCACCTATTTAACAATATATGCTAAAAAAGTGTAAAAAATGTGAAATAAAAGAAATAAAAACAAAAGTGAATAAGTGAATAAAATGTAAAAACTAGTTTTTGTACATTTGTATTGTGTTTTTTTCTGTAAAACAATATATTATACGTGCACATATTGGCTGACCAACTAGGTTGGCTATTTCATTAGTTCATTTGCTGCACCATCACCAGCGTCTCATCTCACTCTGAGTCTGAGTAACCTCCATGTTTGTTATGATTTCAGCATTTCTGTGACGTATTTCCTGTTTCACTTGGAAACAATACGAAAGCTGCACCCTGTCAAAATGCTGTTTCAAGCTGAACCTGCCTGTTTGGGCATAAACCCAAACCCCAGCTCTGTCACCTCATTAAATACATTTACTTCCTGACTCGACTTTGCATCGAGCCGCTGCATCATCTCCTCTGAGCTGCTATCAGTAAGAACCAGCCTTGCGCCCCTCCCTGGAGAGCAGTGGCAAGCTTTCTGGTAAAGAAACATCTATTAAGTTAGTGGCGTCTAATGTTCTGCTTCCTGTAACAAGCATTTACTGGCGTGAATGAAGGGAGTCATAACTCACTTATTCACCGTGTTCGTGTTCCCACAGCCGCTCCATTCATGAGTCAGTGTGAACACGCTTGTGCTTCACTGGGTGCAGCTTCATTCCAGTAACACACAGTCTTATTGTCCAGAACAACACATTACATATTATATTTACCTTTACAGAGTTAATTTAGTTTATAAAGTCATTCTGTTCCCCCATATTTCTTATTCTTAACACTTAACAACAACAATACAATCTGTTTATACATCAAATATTTATTGAATCCTCAGTTGCTGCTCTGGTGTTTTTTCCCCTTTTCCCCCATAAAAAGTTTATTTATGGAGTTTTTCCTTCTGTTAACTGAAGGTCAGTGAATACGGGATGTGGGGTTTGGTACAGATTACAAAGCTCTTTAACAGATCAACTTAACACATATTAGATAGAGGTAAAATAAACGTATTTAAACAGTTTAACTCAGATTATGTATTAATAATGGTATTGCAGTGAAAGCTAATTGAGTGCCCAGTAATTAATGTGTCACATGGTTATGCACAATATTATTTTAGATAATAAAGTCCTATAAAAAAGTATTTTTTTTTAGCATATAAGATAATATAGCGATACGAGGCGTCTACCTCAAGTTAATCTTCTGCTGTTTTGCAGGGCAACTGTAAACAAAGTATTATTTTTAAACATTATTACATATTATGTATTATTATTAAATTTATTTATTTATTAACAAATGAATGAAGACGGAAACCATATTAATAGCGAGAATTATTGAATGAACACGCTCCACCATGTGTATATGATGGATATAGTTAGTTGTTGTTATCAGTTTGAAAGCATTTTTGACATTATAAAATAAATAAAAATATGTGTATCATAGTAAATATAGCTGATTAAAGTGCTAATTTCACACTGACGCTTCAGTATTGATCATGCAGTGCTATAATAAGTAATAACATGACTGAGGTATTGTACTTTTAATGCTACATAATGAGATTTATGACTTTTTCTGAAGAAGGTAAGACATTTCTAAGTTTCCAGAAGCTGTTCACGTTCATGTTTACATGTTCATGTTCAGCTGATAACATTTAGGAGTTTTCTCATTTTTTATTCGACAAACAACCTTGATCTTTCTTATATATCTGTGTAATTTCATGTGCTATTCAAACAGTGTGATTTAATATTATATATATTTTTAATGTCTTCCACATGTTTGGGTATTTTTGTCAGTGTGTGGATATTAAATATTTAATTTTAATGGTATTAACCAGACGGGTGATGTTCTGTGGATGTGAGAGCTTAACTCAACTACCCTGTCAGTCATGGCGTCACGCTCCTCTGTGTCCTACCTGGTGAAACTTCTCCAAAAGGTGTCGCTGTTGGGTCCCCAGCGACTCAGTCCGTTTAGCGGCAAGCCGGACTACAACATCTATTTACAAATATTCCATCCTCAAATGGGTTTCTTCACAGATGGATGTGAAGCTTAGTACCTCCTGGTTTGATCTCTGAGGTTAAACCTGAAGGCGTTCGTTTGAAAGTTCTTCCTCTTTGCCAGAAGATGTTGAAGAAGCCTGTTTGCTCCTGGTGAGGAGTGAGAGTCAGCTCTATATTTAACCTGTGCTCTCAGTCTGTGTTAGCAGCTGAACTGACGGGCTGAGGCTTAACAAAACCCCCAACAGCTGAACTACCAGCCTGTCCAGCAGCTACAGCCCTCCTCCTCCTCCTCCTCCAGCTCTGGCAGAGGCTTGGCTTGGCTCAGCTCGGCTTAGCTCAGCTCGAGTTAGTTTGATGAGGTTGCAGTAGTTACAGGTTTACTTTGGTTTAGCACGTTGTTTTGTTTTCTCTTTCTCAAAGCCACAAAGCTTTACTTTGAACTGTGGGGCAGGTTCTAAAGTCGCCAAAGAAACCAAATAAATCAGAAATCGGGAGTTAGAGGTGAGTTATTTTCAGTTAAATCAAAACTGGTTTATATGGAAAATTGGAAATTGAACATCCATTCGATCCAATGGAGCAGCCTTAAGAACATCCACAGATCCAAGCTGCACAAACCTCTGAACTTGTTGTTTTAATAACAGGGAATAGTTAAAAATGTTTAATTTTAGATCAAGACACACTGGATGCATCTCTTATTTTTTGTAATTAGAGAAAAAAAAATCTAATAATTTCAGTGCATCGCTTTAATACTGTAAAAAACTACACATTCTCTGGTTGGTGTCACCGTGGCCCGTCCACATGCATATTTTACATAGAACTTAGTAAGTTTCTATTTTATGCTTCTCAACTTTCTCTTCTCCTTGTCTTTTCTTTTCACAAGATGGAGGTGCTTGGAGATGAATGGAAAAAAGCTGCTCCTGGTCTACTAATATGTGGCGGATACTTCTGTATCGCTTGTCAGACAACAGCAAGTGTTCAGAGATTGCTTTGGGAGGAGTTTTTGCCTTCCTGTGCTCTACTTAAACTTCCTGTATATCACTGATGCTCAGTAAGGAGTAATTGTAGGGTTCTGGGTGGTTTTAATCACCAGCTGCAGAGTCCTCCTGTCTTTGGCCGAGCACATCACCTTCAGGGTGCTTTGTGTAGCTGAGCATGAGAGGTTTTTCTCAGCTTAATAAAGAAATAAAGTCATTTCAGAGTGTTTGTTGCAGGTGGAGATACGCAACATCCATGACAGGTTCTGTGCTATGAACTGTTCACCTGCTCCACCTCAGCCATACCGATTCAGACATAGTTGTGTGTCCTTGCATCCTTTTCTTCTAAAATAAACAATCAACAACTTAGTTTTGTTGGCATTCACATGATAGCTTGTTCTCAGTGCATGACCCTGCAGGACTGTTGATTTCTTCATCACTGTTTCAAAGGTGGTTGATGATGGATAGAAGGTGGTGTCGTCCAAACTCCCACAACAGAGATTTCTCCATATCTGCGGCTGCTACAGTCGTGAGTGTACTGCTTGGACAAGAGGGGGCTGAGCATGTGGCCCTGGGGAACTCCAATGTTGAGCATTCAAGTGAATCAGATATAAACATCAATCTCTCCCTGAAACTCCAATATGAAGTTGCAGAATGGGGTTTTCCTTTGGAGAGTTTCATGGGGGAGATTGTGTTGCAGTACAATCAACAACAACATTCAGATGCAGGCATTGCAGAGGAGATGGTTGTGGTCTGCTGTGCAAACTAATGAGGCAGGCAGGTGTTCTCAAATTATTAGGAAGACAGTTTCCTCAGAAAGAATCTCATATTTTAGGTACAAAAGAAGATTGAAGCTTCTTGAAGAAGGTGGGAGAAGTCCTAAGTGACAGAGATGTGAACCCTAAGTTTATTGCCGAAGTAATCATCTTGTAAACATGAGTCAGTGTTTCGTGTGCTTCTCCAGCTCAGTTTTAGTGCAGCTCAGCTATGTAAATGAGCGGTGTGGGTGCCACTAATGTCTCCTTATTCATTGTTTTCACCTTTAAAAACTAAAACAAAACCACTTGGACCTGGTCTCGGGACTGTCTCAGCAGTTTTACCGTAGCCGGAGCGGACCAGGGCCAAGAAGCCTTTTTCTCAAACACACAGTGATTTATTCAAGCCTGTAAATACACAAACATTTGTTTCTAATAAAAGCAGGTTGGAGTCGGGGGTGTTACGATCGAGAAAGAGTGTGAATTTGAGCTCTGTGCTGTTACATGTGTGACATCAACTTCAGCCGGACCTAGCACAGCTGATCTTAAAAGCCTCATCTCGTACTGCCCCAAGTCTTACACGTGTCTCCTGTGCAGTGTTGTATAAGTGTTTGGTGGTTTTATTACTATTTTAGTGTTTTTGTGGCTCAGTGTGGAACAAAACAACCATCAAATGTAGTGATTAGCACGCCCGACCACCAGCGAGGTGTTCCCACCTGAGAGCTACACTTGTATTGTCTTGGTTAGAAAGCAGGATTTGGCAAAGAAGATGAGTTTCTTCTGTTTCTATCTGAAACAAGCAAATGTAACATGCACTTTGTTAATACATGATATGTAATAATCTGTACAGCAGCAGGTGCACTTACATGCCTAATGAGTAAATAGAATTGAACTCACCACACAGTCAAAAGTAACTAAATACTGATCTGAATAATTTTGGCCTCCCAGAGGTTGTTTTTTCATTAATGACCTGATTTTTGTGGTTTGTTTGACTGTTCTGGACTGTCTTATCTGGCTTTAACCCTTTTTTTGTTTTTAAAATCATTAAACTGCACCATCTCAATCTGTGTATTTGGGTTCTGGCGTCTGGTTTTGCTGCTGCACCGGTGTGACAGTCAGGATGGTTCATCCTCTGGGAACCTTCAATACTGGGACCACATCTTGTGCCAATGCTTGCAGCAGATTATGAGATATTTGTCAGTATATGTGAATATTTGACCTGCAGCAGAGGAAAAGGCAATGGATGCCCAACAAAAGAGGGCTTAATCCTCAAGGGACCATGAATGTCTGTACAAATCTTCATGGTAATCCATTCAGCAGTTGCTTAGTCGTTGAGGTCTGAACCACAGATCTGGGTCCAGAGAGCCATGCTGCTAAAAATGGTTTTAAATGCATCACTGGAATAATAACTGTTTTGATTTGGATGCAGAGGCGTCATGGAATTTCATTCACCGCTGAACTTCCTCCTTCAGTCACACTGCATCGCGTCTGCACCATTCCTGTTTTTAATCATTTTCCGACTTTTGTTTGAACCTCTGGAGGGACTGTTGATGACTGAGAGGACCGCCGTGTGATCATCATCGCAGTGCATTAATGGAGGGGAAGGCCATGACTCAGTTCCCTCTAATGAGCCGCTCCTGCAACTCTGCACATTTCACTGTGAATGATCAGGGACTATATATATACACACAGCTGAATCTGAGGACATAACAATCTGATTTCCTCAGGCAGCAGCTGGAGCCTCTAGAGTCTGAACTGTTGGAGATTTATTCTAATAATGTTAGAAGCACATACTTGGCCTTTTTATTCAATACCCATTGAGTTAGGTCTGATTCAGTGTGTTAAAGCTGGAGTTTATATGACGTTTGCCAAGAAAAGCACAAAAGACATTATGTGACATGTGTCTGGACTGTTTGACCACCAGTTTGGATTGTGGTGGAGCTACAGTATATGTAAGCTTACCATGACAGGGTTTTTGCAATTACTCTCATCACCAGAGAGGGAGACAACCTTGCACAAGATTTAAATCGCGAGCTTGAGCCCAGGGGGTGATTAGCTTAGCTTAGCATAAAGACTGGAAGCGAATGTAAACAGCTAGCCTGGCTAAAAACAAAAAATACACAAACGAAAACCTATAGACCTCACTAAATAACATCAAAAGTGTTATGAGGCGTAAAAACTTTGCGTTGCATTTGAATGACATCCATTTTCAATCAACTATAGATCAACTACACAAAATAACAGGTATTCAGGCTTAATGATGTGTTCACGTTCATGTTTTCTTAAGCAAAAGATGGCAAACCTTTGCTATTTCGGCCTCTCAAATGTGAGGATTTCCTTCTTTGCTTTGTTTTTGTATGATTAAATGGGTTGTCTTTAGGTTTTAGACTAAGCAAAGCAACCTTAGACTCAGCTGCCACAGACATGTTTAACATTTTGATGCATTTTATAGAATAAATTAGTAATTAAATTACCTCACATAATAATTGTATTGCACATTTAATATATTATATATAATCTACAACATTATAACACAGATATATCAACATGGGAGTTAAAGGAACCGACTGACTGCAGAGGACCCCCAGTGTGTGTGGTGACATCCATGGTACTGATTATTGTTCATTTTAATGAGAACATCGCCATCTAGCTTACATCATCGTCTCTTCATTAACTCAGTGAATCCATCTCTAGTTTGTCTCATGGTCCTGCAGTCAAATAAAACCAATTTTACATTTCGCGTTTGTAATTCATTTTTTGTGTGTTTTCTGCTTATTTTAATCACATAAAATGCGTTTTTCTCCTGATATAGTCGCAAATCATCAACGCAGAAGCATTACAAAGGAAATTGTGCTCTCTGTCGCTTTATTTCGTTAAGTTGTTTTATAAATCTTATTTATAATTCTCATATTCCTGCAGAAACTAACGCGTCCGTGTCTCTTTTAAACTGGGATTAAGAGTTGTCAGCATTAAAAACGGACACATACAAACTCCAGGCTTGTGCACAGAGGCGTGTAGGTTAGTAAAGTACCAAGTTCACCGAAATGAAAACAATTGCACTTCCAAGGAAACAACCTTAAAAAAATAAAACGAGGACAACTTTACAGTTATTGGTGTATAATTTGCTTTTCGCGTACTTTTAAGAAGCTTGTACTTGACCTAAGTCTCTGCTTCATCTTCAGCTACAATTTAAAAGTAAATCATGTACGTTTTGCTCAACCACACTGAAGAACTGATAGCTAATTGATGACACAGAGTGTTTTTGTTGTTGTGTATTTAACTCCCCAAACAGTATGTACATACTGTACTGTCTCTCTCTCTCTCTCTTTCCCCCCAACCGATCAGGGCAGATGGCCCGTCCACTGATCCAGGATCTGTCCAAGGTTTCTGCCTGTTAAAAGGTTTTTCCTTGCCACTGTTGCCAAGTGCTTGCTCATGAATTGGAACTGTTGGGTGTAATAGGTGTGGTCTAGACCTGCTCTGTTTATACAAAGAGCCACAGAGATGACTTTTTGTTGCAAATTGTTTTATAAATAAAACTGAATTGAATTGAATACACAAGTTTAATCAATTAGTCAGCTGACAGTAAATTGAGTTATTTTTGTGCAAAAATACATGTTTTCCTCTAATTATGAATAATCTGAATATATTAGGATCATTCCATATTGATATACTGAAATAGTCACTTGCATGTAACCTTTTATGCATGATGCTAAACCTGCTGCAGCAGCCGACTCACGAATGCAATTTACTAAGTGCCTGAAGTAAATAATTAAAGCTTTTTTTACACAATATAATTGTGAAATTTAATTTTAATAGTTAATAAAAAACATAAAACTAAGCTTATACCGGCAATTATCAATAGACTATATCCATATAAACATTTTAAAAAGCAAGAATGTAATAGGAATACATATAAAAAGAAACTGCACACCGTTTATTAATCGTTACCATCCCTGTTCAGAGTTCTTCTCCCACACAGTATTAAGTGTAAAATGTTTGTGGACTGAATTTCTCCTCACACTACTTTTATTTTGAAGGCTAGCTTCGGTACTTCCGGTAGCGAGCTGTGTATTTTTCCTGACAGCGGGTCAGGCAGTCTGACAGCCACCAAGAGCCGGTAAGCAACACCCTCAGGTCATGATGAGCAACGCTGTAACCCTGAGGAGGATCATGGAATAAACATGGCCCACAACAGAAGCTTTTTCTTTGAAGGTAAGCCGAGACACGGTGCTCGGATCCCCGCCAGCCGAGACTCCTGTCGGGGTCCTCTGCTGCTACACACAAGCTGGTGCACAGTCCATGCTAGGTGGCTAACGCTAGGCTAGCCTTACTGGGTTGCTGGTGCTGGCTCCATACTCCAGCTAGCCGAGGGTGAGACGAAGCGCTGCCAGGCGTGTGCTTTCACGTCTCCGGGGCCTGGAAGGGGAGAAGATGGAGACACTGAATTTTAAACCGAATCTGCGTTTTAAGAGCCCGAGCTAGCACCGTTAGCACCGCCGTTAGCATCACCCTTAGCTTGCTCTGCATTGTAGCAGCTGGATGTAACAGCGATAGAGGAGACGGGGCCTTCGTGGCTTCGCTCAGGCTTTTAGCTGCTACATAACGTTTATACAACACAGTAAAACACCCCACCGTGTCAATAACGGCAGAAAAACAACATTGGTGAGTGCCAAAAAAATAATGTGGTATTTGTCCTGACAATGCTCAACCTGCTAGCCTGCTAGCTTCAAATATCAGCTGCTAACATAGAGATTGTGCAAACTGTAACAGTGTGTTCATGATGTCACCAATATACCACCTATGTTTTATAATTAGAAGAAGAATACACACTTAAAATATTAATAAATACATTAAATAAAAAGCAGCGTTTACACTAATTACTGAGCTGGTACTATTTTAATATGCATTAATTGTTCACCTTGCTCAAATGGCAGTGCAGTGTGAGTAAATAAGCTGTAATTAATACTGATTCCTTTTGCTATAAAATTAAATAAATACAAGTAAATGAATAAGAGTAAATCAGGTGTTTCCATAGCCCTAACACGCATATGTATCTTCTCACATGAATATCAGCTTCCCCAATGTTTTTTGAAAGTGTTGATGTGTTTTTGCATGACAACAAATAATTTGAGACATATTATTAATTTTTTAACACATTTTATGTAAAGTTGGATGAATCTAAATATTTATAACAGATCTAATGAAAACAAAGCACCTACTCCTGACGCATCGCTCCATTAAAGCCGTTAAAAACACATCTGTGAGCTGCACTGTTGCACCGGCTGACACGTTCTTTCATCACCGTGGAACACACTGGGTGTTTATTTGTACTCAAACACACACACACCGTCTTGCTGCCCCCAGATACTCACTAAATGTGGATTCATCCGCCTCTGAAAATAGTCCCAACAGTTGCTGTGGTTGCTCCTGCGTGTTCAGACCGGGCAGCAGCCTCTTGTCAGCCTGGCGCATGGTCAGTGGCTTTGTCCGTGGTGTGAGTTAAAGGTAACTCTGCTGCGCTCCTGTTGCGGTGACACTTGTTCTGGACTCGTACTGAGGTAGCTGGTCACATGACCGGTTTAAACTGGTCACACTGTTTGTATCCACTCGTTTCTCATGGTGTGAGAGGTATGCTGATCGTCGTGTAACCCTCCGTGCTCGACCTCTGCGCAGGAAGTGTGCTGGTGTCACTCGCCGTGTTGTCTCGTTGTTATTTGGTGGTGGGGGCTTTAACCGTGCGCTCTCCCTAACGCCCCCCTGAGCACGCCCCCCCCCTTTGTGTTGTTGTCCTGTTTCTCTGTGCTCATTCGATGGACTGTGATGTATTGGAGACGTCTGGACTGGTGTGGGTGTGTTATGGCTGCAGACGCATCGATGCGCGGCCCATATCCTTACAGTTCGCTCTTATCCTACTCGCCATAGCTTCAGAGGGTGAAGAAGAACCACTTCAGTTATGTCACGATAGCATACATTTTATCAGTGCAGGACTAAAGCTCCTGTTATATGCAGGACAAGCCTGAGGACCCGCGTCTAACATTCGGCCAGACTAAGAGCTCAGGATACAGCACAGAGCTGCTGTGTCCTAGGTAGGATAGTCTGTGCGTCACATGATACATCGATAACTCACAAACTGAATCAAAACTGCTTAATGTAAAGTTTATTAGAACAGTATTTGCAGTGCACGCTGCATGCGCCAACATCTTCTATCACAGCTTTAAATCAGAACCATGCAGTCATTTCTAATGTAAAATCAATTCAGCAGTGGGTTTGAACGGCTGCAGCGTATCAAACTTTGTCACGTTTGACTGTTTTCTTCTTTTATTTAGAGCTTTGCAAGTATCTGAACTTCCTCTCATGGGATAAGACCCGAGTTAAAGTCCTAAAACACAGTGAATCTCTAAATGAAGTAATTAATAACCTCCTCGGTGACACTTATGTTTGTTGTTTACACTGTGCAAATCCAGGCGTTCAGCAGGAACCAGAGGGTTTGGAGCTCAGCGGCAGAGGAAGTGTTTGCTGTTTGTTTTGGTCTCGCTTAGAAAGCTATGGAGTAACCTCGTCACCGTTCCTCAGGAGTTACAGATAAAACACGAGCTTTGCAGCCCGTCCATCGGCTCCTGCGTGGGTTTCTGATTCTGAGTGGTTTTAATTAGCAAACATGTCAAGCTCTGCTGTTGGACGGCAGGGGCGGAGGAACAGAAGCTGGACAAACCTGCTTTCGGTAGCCTCACTTTGCAAACGAGGTGACACGGGCTCAGGCTGCACGGGTGTGTTTCCGAGGAGTCGACGGCATCTCTGCGAGACTACCAGCTGTTCATCATGAGCATCATGTGATCAAAACTCGCTGACCTCTTGAGAAGCACAGCACCGCTCCGGCCCGTTTGAATCGTGTCTGTGCGGTCGTAGCTGTCGCCAGAGGTCTCTTATCAGTGTCCGTCCTGCAGGAAACCGACGATGCGTCCTCCACAGGCAGAATAAACCACGGTGCCGCGGCTCGGCGGCATTATCAAGGCATTTGTTGTGATTTATAAAGCCGGAAAGTGGAGCGCAACATGAATCTGGAGTTTTGGGGGCTTTGTTTCAGCTGGAGGAGGCGGGAGCAGGTTGGAGCAGGACCGAAGCACCGAAGCACCGAAGCAGAAGAGCTTTTGCTTCATGAATATCTGATTTTTGACTGAACGCTGTGGGACCGTTGCCACGAGTCTCGTCTCGGTGTCTGTTAATCCACTTGTGCAGCTGCACACGGGGCGCGGGAGCATTACGTCTGAGGCCGGCAGGGAAAATAGGCCTGGACGTTCCCGATTTGGTTCGTGGGACTGAAAGAGAGAGAGCGCAGCGTCGTTAGAGTCAGACTGTGTGGGAAATAACAGTGACGGCTCCCAACGACATGGAGGTTTAGCTCATGTGTACCTGCTGGACCTGCAGCCATGTGTCGGCGTGAGGCGAAGCTTCAAACAGCTGCTCTGAAGAGGGGTCGCAGCATCTGTAACAAAGTGTTTGTTACTGATTGGATGCTGAGATACTGACAGAGTGTGATTGGTTCCTGGTTTCTTCGCTCCTCTCTGACAGTAAACTGAATATTGGGCGTGTGTGCATCGGCTGGACGTCGGCGTAAAACTCATTCCGTTTCACAGACCAAACTGGTGATGCATCGAGACCACCAGCGCAGGCGACCCGACAGTAAGAAGTCAGCTGTTAGTGCATTAATGCTATGGTCTGCAGTTCCATCCTGAGCTTTGTTGTTCTTCAAACCCGCGTCACAAGTTTCAGTTGATTTCAGTAGAAAATAGGAAGCTGGGGCGCCGGGGGGGGGGGGACTCAACGACACGCAGCAGATGTTTTTAGATCTGTGCAACAACAACACTGACGACAACGGACAGAGTTGTTGTTTGGCTGTTGCCGGATCAGCTTTGACCCGTGCAGGTACAGATGACACAGGCTGATCAGCAGTTATTGGCTAATTGTTTGAGCTGGCCGGTAAAGGCATTTCGTGTTCAAGCCGCGTTTTACGCTGAGCCTGGCGTAAACAGGAAAAGGCTTTAAAATCCTGATCAGACTGAATTCATCTGCAGCCGAGTGGTTCCAATAAAAACATAGTTTTAATAAATAAACCTCAAACTGAACGCCTGCCTTTAAATCAAGGTTTCAACAACACATGAGAGTAAACAACAAACAAACAGCTTCTTTAATAAAACAAAGACTAAAATACAGAAATGTGAATATGCTGTGTAAAAACACTTTATTGATCATTTGAATCACTTTATTAACCTTATGATGCATTTTCAGGACTGAACAGCAGCTCGCGGCGTTGCACCGTCCTCAGTTTCCCTCCTCTCTCGCCTCTGAACGAGCCGCCGTTCGACCCTTTGAATGCAACACGCTGCTTTACTGCAGAGCGGTCGAGCTGATCGTATTTGTGCGTTAAAAATAAAGATATACACACGTCTCTATGTTTAACTAACTTATGAGCCCAGTATGCATTTTCTCTCTGTCTCAACCAAAACAACAGCAGCAGCTACTCTGCGATAATATGTGTGATTGCAGCAGCGTGGGATGCTGGGAGTTGTTGTCTTCCTGTCAATCAGCTTTTCCCAGTGGCTGCTGCTAACGTTTGCTCAGCTTGTTTCTCTGATAACTTCAGATCCAGACGTCCGACTGATGAAACACTTCATTTTAACACAAGACGTGTGACAGACTGTTCGTTTGCACACCTTTAAACACGCAGTTGACAGAAAAGTAAAGAAAAGCTAACATTTAAACTCGTAAACAAACATCTCCGACGATGGAGTCCGGCCCGGTGGTCTCACACACCTCCTCCACCGTTGCACAGACTCATGTCTCACTCTGGTGCTGAAATGATGATAATGTTGATTTCAACAGTGGGTTAACGCAGCCGGCTCTCAGCAGCTGCTTACTGATTATAGCTGAATGAATGCAGATGTTGTCATTGAATATTTGCAGTGCTAGCCACCCTTTTGCTAACTGTTGCCACTTTTCTTCTCATCCAGTAGGGCTGGGCAATATATTGATGTGGATGCTGTGACATCGTAACACGTGTCGTCGTTCCCTGGTTTCAGAGGCTGAATTTCAGTGAAATGTTATTAAAAACCTGATGTGTGTGAACAGTCCTTCCTCCAATCCAGCCCAATCAGGCGGCGTGGAGCTGTTTGCTCAGACGTATTGTTTCATTTGATGCCGTGCATATCGCCCAGCCCTATGCGAGCTGGGGAAATGACCAGAGTGTGGCTTCAGCTGGACGGTCCTTTGCAGCTGCAGCTAATGCAGCCCTGTGTCCCTCTTTGATGTCAGTCTGGTTTATGATTCAATCCAAGCCCTGGGTAGGTCAGAGACCAGGCGAGATGGAGGGTACAAGCACAACTGGAGCTTTTCTCTCTCTGATGACAGTGAAGAGGAGAGGAGACATGAGTAAGCACTTTCCCCGGCCCTCGTCCTCAGCACCACCAGCGCTGCACTGCATCACTCCTGCCAACACACACTCCGCCTCCGACACACACAGGAGGAGACCCCGGCGACGCGCTCTGCTGACGAGCAGGCTGTTCCCGCCCCTTGTTACAGCACAGACCCGCGCCGGCGGCTCTTATATCCCGTTTGAGCCTGCTAGGGTTGGACCGATACGTTGGCCGATCATCTCATGCAAGATAATCAGACCTGCAGCAGCTTCTTGAGAATAACTTCACTGCTGTTTTGCACAATCTCGCTGCGTTTAAAGCTCATTAATCTGTTTTAAAGTGTCTCCAATCGACTGTTTATGCATTGATTTAGCAGACGGAAAAGGCTTTTGATAAGAGTCGAAATCAGTAATTCACCGTCCACGCTGCTGTGACATAACTGTGTCAGTGGACTGATAAACGACTTGGCTCAGTGCTTCAGCTGTAAAATGTAAATCATGTTAGTTTACTGCTCAGACACCAGCGCTGCAGGAACTAAAGGCACCAACAACACAGAGTCGAGTTAGTTATCCTGTTTCCATCAGAGTAAACTCAGAGAGCCAAACTACAAGCACAACCGTACGTGTTTTACTGTGATTATTGACAAATTAAAGGTGGTTGTTACTGAATTTACTGCTGTTTAGCTTGGACATTTAACCTCTGATAAAACATCATTATGTTCCATTTTATTCATCCAAACCCACGTAAGCAACTTTATAGTGTTTTTAATGAACTTTTAAACATATTCTAATACATTTTTAAGTATATTTAATTTAAGCTTTACGGCATTTTTATAAATATTTACATAAATAGTTACGATATTTGAGCAGTGCAGGTGTAAAGTTTGTGTTTTTCAATGTGAAAATGCTGAAATGTTAATATAATTATCAGCTGATGGTGCGTTCAGGTTCATATCGGTCAAACCCTAGAATCCACTTTGTCCCCTTTTTAATGTGCGGACGCGTCGTTTTCTACACTGACACACACACACACACACACACACACACACACACACACACACACACACACACAGCGGCATGATAAATCATAGAAATATGTTGAGTAGAAGTGTAAATAGGGTGTCTGACCGTCGTATCTCTTGTTTTGTTTCCTCTCAGTGGGAACGTGGTGAGCGTGGAGGAGATGGAGGAGGCAGCAAGCCGACCTCCCCGAGAGAAAGGTGAGGCGATCCCGTCGGCTCGCTCCCTCGCACACGTGGTGTCGGTGACACGTGGTGTTGGGGGTTAGCAGGTGTTGGCGTTTGATTGTTCTGTGAAGGATGAAGGTTTACCTGAGATGATGTCACGATGACAGAGCAAAACAACCAAACAACAACAACTGAATGAAGAGGAAGCTTCCTGTTCACTTTACTGATGACGTGATGCTTCTGTTTACCTTGATTCCTCTGAGGATCAGTGCTAATATAACATGCTAACAGGCTAACGCTGGTTCACAGACACAGTTTCCACTTTAACACACGTGCAGAAAAGTTTGTTTACATCCAGAAATGGACATATGCTAACTTAAAAAACAATGCAATGCTAGTTTTTAGCATCTGAACATCCTAATTTTACACACTTAGCTATGCTAATGCTAACAACAACAGGCATGCTAGAGGGAACACAATGAATGTTTAATGCCTAACTAATGCCTACCAAACATCGTCTAACCGCTGTTATGCTAGCATGTTAGCATTCTGTGTGGCATTTTGGTGACAGTGTTCATTTAGTGCACTTGTTTTTATTAAACTAAGCTAACTGAGCCTCGAAGTCCTGCAGTCAGCTTCTGCTAATGAATACAATACATAGATTAGTAATAAATAAACATGCTAACATTAATGGAGCTTGTAACCATGGACTGTTACAAGCCAAGCGTTAGCATGTTACGTGTGTTAGCGTCCAGTCGCTGCAGCAGTAGCATGGACAGCTGAAGCAAACAAACTGCGGCCTCCTCTGATAAAACACAGTGTGAGGGTTCGTCACAGCGATGCAGACATGGATCCAGACGACCTCGGTTCATCTTTAACGCCCCGACGTGTGTTTCAGCTGCTGGTGGTGACGCTGCTCTCACTCACCTCACATCGCAGCAGCTTCACATCAGCGCCTTTGTCTCCTGGCGTATCGTCAGTTTTGTGCGCTTGCTTGTGTGCACCCAGTCTCGGTTCCTCCGACTAACGACCCTCTTTTGTCTTCATGTGTGTGTCGTCTCATCAGTCTCCCACTTTAAGGCACTTCAGCTCCTCGGATCCTTTGAGAACGTATGAAAACCGGGCAAATAATCACATGAGGCCTCTGAGCAAGCTGGCTCCCAAACGGCTCAGGTACGGTGCAGGGGCGTGTCACAGCTGGAATGTGATTTTCAGGTGTTTAGGACTGAAAACGCTGATTCAAAACAAGCCGGAAACATGGATAAAGTGTCTGCGCTTCTGCTTCTGCAGCTCAGGTTGATTATAAGTTTATAAGAGTGACAATTTGTCTCAACAGTGAGTCTAAAACGGCTGCTTCTTCTTATCTCTACTGGCTAAATTCAATAGAAATAGCTAAAACTGACAAACTGTCTTGTTTTTAAATCACCTTCATGACATAGTTTTCTTGTGAATCCAGTGATGGGAGTTAATAAATATGGAATCAGACAAAGAAATATAACTTAAATCCTAAAAACAGAACACATTGTGCTCAAAAGCACACATCAGGCTCATTTAACAGGCCAGATTATGTCTAATAAAGTGAATAATGAGTAGATGAAGTGGAAAATAAATGGAAAAAATGTATTGATGAGCTTTACGAACAATGTTCTCCTTCCCGTCCTGCAGCGAGGTCCCTCTCACCGTAGCAACGTCCTCCCACATCCCCAACAGAACCAACTACTTCATCATCAGCCCGGCGCCTTCGCAAGGAATCGTCCTGCAGGGGCGACACTACATACTGCCTAGATGCAAGTCACAATAAGGAAACCGGTCCAAAGGTAACGCGGGCGCTCGCCTCTCCTGTTCTGCTGCTAATCGCTCATTCGCCAGGGTCCGGAGCTGTAATTTGCATGATGAAAGGATGCTGTTGCCATGGATACTGCGAGTTGTGCTGCAGGCCTTTAGGCACCTTTTGGTAACCCGGCAGCATAAACAGCAGGCTGAAGCTGACCAGTGTGAATTTATCAGCTGATACAGTCAGCACCTGCCGCCGCTCTCTGACTGACACACCTGGATTTGAAAGGGGCGCTCTGATTGGTTAAAACACACCTGCGATTAGTTAAAAGACCAAATATAAACACTTTGCACACCCTGTCCCTCTCCCACGAAGAATTGTAGAAAGGTTTGAAATACCAAGACTAATCTGGAAAAGTGAAATAAAATGTGATATTTCAGCATTTTATCACTCGTCAGTGGGAAAAATCAGCATGTGGTTAGATTTAGATACGACGCTAAAAACACATGAAACGCTTTAATGTTGATGAAAGGAGATCAGGTCTGAAGCTCTCCGGTTCAGTTCACTCATCCTCCGAGACCTGAGCCCGTGAGTCGATCACATCAGTGAGATGTTTCCCTGTTTTTGATTTTTATCTTCAAGCAGCCTCGATTTGAAGGAGAGGTGAGTCAGTCCGGGTGAATCCCGGCACGCCGGATCTCATTTCACGCTTTATTCACGTCCCCAGAAGCATTTTCATTCATCCAGGTTCTGCTTGTTAGAGCTGCAGCGGCATCTCCATCACCTGTTATGGTTTCCTTTCATGGTCTGTGGTGCAGCAGCGTGGGATGCTGGGAGTTGTTGTCTTCCTGTCAGCTGGGATTCCTTCAGTGTTATTGATAGTTTCAGGAGGGTTTTTACTGGGGAGCTGAATTACTCTCCACAGAGGGTCTCCTCCTCTCCAAAACAAACAGGCCGCTGATTCAAGCCCAGAGAAACACTGAATAAAGCAGTTCCACCTTAAAACCACTGTTTCTCCAGCTGTCGACGCTGCGGAGACGTCCTGGAGGCGGCGGGCGACTGCTGCTAACGTTTGCTCCTGGCTTGTTTCTCTGATAACTTCAGATCAGACGTCCGACGACTGTGAAATCCTTCATCTGCTTCAACAGATAGAGTTAAAAACAAGCAGCAGCTGAAAAGAGGAGCACAGAAATGTGTCTTACAGCTGATCCAGAGTCAGTTTATCAAGCTGCTGGACACACAGAAATGTGTCTTACAGCTGATCCAGTCAGTTTATCAAGCTGCTGACACACGAAAATGTATCTTACAGCTGATCCAGAGTCAGTTTATCAAGCTACTTTGACACACAGAAATGTGTCTTACAGCTGATCCAGAGTCAGTTATCAGCTGCTGCTGACACACAGAAATGTGTCTTACAGCTGATGTCCGAAGTCAGTTATCAAGCTGCTGCTGACACACAGAAATGTGTCTTACAGCTGATCAGAGTCAGTTTATCAAGCCTTTGACACACAGAAATGTCTTTAGCTGATCCCAGAGTCAGGATTTATCGGCTCAGAAATGTGTCTTACAGCTGATCCAGAGTCAGTTTATCAAGCTGCTGCTGACACACAGAAATGTGTCTTACAGCTGATCCAGAGTCAGTTTATCAAGCTGCTGACACACAGGAATGTGTCTTACAGCTGATCCAGAGTCTGCTTGCTGAGGCGTGTTGATCTGTCACTCTGCGTCCGCCCGCTGACCTTTGACCCCTCACCTGCTGACACCAGAGCCTCCTCCACCTGCTGCATCTCACCACATCTCATCCTGCTCTTCCACCGAATCTGAATCTGAGACGACCAAAGGCTCCAAAAGCTGTTAAAAACACATCAATGAGCAGCGTGCATGCACACCGCTTTAGGATGGACCAATGAGCTTTGAGCTGAGAGCCACAAACAGGAAGTCAGAACGGCGACATGTTGACTTCATGTCAAACCTAATAACCAGCAGCCGAACACACGCTGAAAGCTGATTTTCTCCATTTAACGAGCAAGTTTTGTCTCAGCTGATGTGTTTTTAAGTCTGGAGCAGCTGCTCACACCTCCAGGGTTCTCAAGGGCTGTGAAAATCTTTGACCTTGAAACCTTGAAAGTCATTAAAAGTAGTTTTTTCCCCTCTCCCTGCTGCAGAAATGACTTCTCCGCCACGCAGCAAGCCCTCGAGGTGGACAGCATCGTCCTCACCTGTCCGGAGATCCCAGGTAGAGTAGCACACATACGCCGTGTTCCTCTGCCTGGATCAGGTGTGTTAATGTCTGTCTGTGTCTGCAGAGCGAGCGCTGATGAGTGCATTTGTGGAAAGTGTGTGTGTGTGTGAGAGAGAGAGAGAGCCAGCAGCGTCTGCATGGCTGCAGATCTGGGCTGAACCTCCTCACTTCCTCCTCCTCACGTAATCAACATCAGACGATTATTCCCTGGGTACTGACTCTCAGGTTACAGGCCGTACAGGCTGCCCCGGCTTCCTGCTGCAGGTTTTACTTATGCATCAGCATTAAAAGGCTGCAGGCAGGACTCAGGGCTTAAAGAAGCTGCTCCTTCACCTCCTCCGTCTGTGTTTTCAAGGTGACAGCAAGTGTGTTTGATTCCTGACGCTCATCTGCTTTTATCTCCCCCGTTTCCTGTTTCCCTTTAGCTGTCCCTTTCAAAATAAAGCAGAAATAATAAAAAAATATATTGAAAATAGGCTTATTTCTTTCAGTCATACAACATTTATCATCATTTTCATATTATTTGACGTTAAAATAACAGAAAAGTTAATATCATAAAGATGCTGTTGGTGCAATATGCTACAGTATGCCTGTTACTGCCAGCTAAATTATTTATTTATTTGAAGAAAAGTTCATTTAAGATCAATAAATGAGTGATTTTTATGTTTTAACTTTGCAGAAGAAGAGTCCCTGAACATCAAACGTCGCGTCCAGCAGAAGAGGAAACCGTTAGAGGACTGCTGTAGCTTTCCGTCGCAGGTCAAAGCGGCAGAGGTGAGAGACGCAGAAACACAGAAGTGCTAATAACAATATAGCAAACTGCAGGACTTTTAATTTGAAACAGCCACAGGAAGTGTGGAGTGAAAAGGGGGAGTGTTGACGCCACCACATCACACCGGGCAGTGAGGGCAACATATGACCAGGTGTTTGTTTAAAACAGCCAGGAAGCAAAGTGTGACGACGAGTGTGAGGACAGACATAACAACAGACGAGCTACAGCAGCTAAACTAAAACAAGTAAAACGTCCACAGCAGCCGGGACCTCGTCAGAGCGTCGGTCAGTCGGCCGTTGGGTGCGTGTCGGCTCTCGGGTCCGGCTGTAACTCGTGTTTTCCGCCTGCAGCCTCTGCGGCCGACGCTCTGCCAGACAGTGTGCGAGAAGTGCAACAAGCCGAGCGAGGACGGCGGCAAGTGTCAGAACTGCGGGAACGGCGCGGCGCTGCTGCCCTGCCAGCAGGCCACGCTGTCCTCCCCGACCCCCCGGCCCCCCATCCGATCCCAGCCCTCGCCCGGACCAAACAGCCTGCAGCAGAACTTCTACAAACCGGTCACGACCATGAGGGCGCCGCGCGCCGAGATCCTGCCGATCCGCGTCACCAGGGGGACGGCGCCGCCGCTGAACAACAGCCGGTCTCCTCTGTTGGCCGGGACGTCGAGCTGCTGCGGCGCCAGGAACCAGAACAAGAGGACGGCGGCGCAGCACGACCTCAACGACCCCAGTGAGTCCACACAGGGTCGGTTCAGACCTGGATCTCAAGAAGTCCTCCACAGAGGCTTCCTCTTCTTCTCCTTCTTCTTCTTCTTCTTCTTCTTCTACTTCTTCTACCTCCTCTTGTCCTCCTTGATCTTATCTTCTTCTGTCCCTTACTCCTCCTCATCTTTGTTCTCCTCGTTCTCCTTCTTCCCTCTTCTTCTCCTCCACTTTCTTCTCCACCTCCTCCTTCTACTTCATCTTCATTCTTCTTGTCCTTCTTTGTTTCCTCCTCCGTCATCTTCTTCTCCCGTCCATCTTTCTTCTTCTGCCCTTCCTCTCCTCCTGCTCCACCTCCTCCTCCTCCTCTTTGCTGCAGGCATCAGTTCATCACTCACTTTAATGGTTACAGTGTAAAGCGTTTTATCGTGTCGTCTCTGACGTTCCCTCCTCAGTCGTCCTGTCCAGCGACGACGAGGAGGCCGACAACGCCAGCACAGGAAGCGTCAACAGACTGGACAGCGTTTCCCCGCGACCCGCGGACTCCGCCCACTCCTCGCCGGCGCCCTCCGGAGGCCGGGTGGAGGCTGCGGTGAAGAGCGCCGGAGAGCAGGAGGAGCTGGGCACCGACTTCTTCGAGGACACCAACATGAAGATCACGATACCGCGGAGAGCTCGGATGAAGGATCAGGTGAGAGACGCCGGGCGCCACGACAGGACGCTTTAAATCAGACAGACGGCGCAATAAACAATCTGACTACTTCCCCTCTGCGTCGTGCGTTTGACTCGTCCGCCCCCCCCGCCCTCCTCCTGACGCATCGCCTCTGAGTCACTCACGATTTTATTCTGAAAGTTCCTCCTTCCTGTCGGACAAACGAGGCCTCTCCGTCCTCTCCAACTTCAGTTTCAGCCGATTCCTGAAACTCGCCGCTGGTTCAAACTGCGCTCGTAGATTCGGCTTGTTTATTTGTTTGTTTACCTGTTTTTTCAGTTTGGAAACCAGCCGCCTGAGCAGTTCTCACCGAAGACAAAGAAACCCAAGTTCACGTCCACCAAGTGCGACAGCATCATTCTGGAGTGTCGGAGTGTAAGAGTAGGAACTCTACGCAGGATGGTGACCAAGCCCGTCGTCGTGAGTACCTCGCTCTGTTTCTCTGGGGGGCAAACATGGCCGCCCGGCGGTGTTTCAGCACCGTGGGCCCCGGGCGAGTCGTGAAGGAGCAGCCAGGGGTCCAGCTGTTAGCATCAGAGCTACGTTTCATCAGTTAGCTAGCTAGCAGCAGCATGCTACATGGGTGTGTCTTCAGGTGTTGGTCTCCTCAAACCCTGTTGAGGTGGAGAACACCTGAACCTCGAGGCTCATCATCCAACTCTGAATCACTGGAGCTCCCTGTGTCACTCACGATGCATCTGGTCTGCAGAAATGCATTGAAAGCTTCCAGTTTCTGTGCTTTATACAGACGCTAACGTGTGTTTTGTTTATTATTTGGATGCATTTCACTCGTCAAACGATAAACACCTGCGTGATGACGGCCGACGTGTTCAACTGAACACTTTCACTGTAACACCGCTGAGAACAAATAAATAAAATGGATAAAATCTAAACGAATAGATGGAAACAGAGCGCGACACTCCCTTCAGATGTTTGTTAAGTCACAGAGGACTGTTTCCCTTCGTATGTTTGTATTTGTATTCCCTTTGTTTGTTTTAACCGCAGACACCAACAGGGAGAAATGTAAATAAATATGAAGACGATTCACAGACAGCTCTGCAAATCTGTCTTTGTCTGTTTTACAGTTTTCCATCGACCACATCCAGCTGGAAACTGAAGGTACGGAGCAGTGTGTGTGTGTGTGTGTGTGTGTGTGTGTGTGTGTGTGTGTGTGTGTGTGATGCTCAGAGCGACTCTAACGCTCAGCGTCTCCAGGTCCGGAGCGAAACACCATCGAGAAGGTTTGCCTCCAGGCGTCGGAGCTGATCAGCTGCGAGTGGTGCAGCGTCCGCAAGCTTCCGGTCTTGTTCTTCCAGACGACGCCGGAGGAGTGCGTCCGCCTGCGTGCGCAGCTCAACATGTCCAAGGAGGCGGGGGGCCAGTGGTACGACTGCGCCGGGGACCGTAAGTATGCAGACGTGCAGATAAGACAGAGGTTTCCTGCTAAACTCAGTGACTCTGATTCAGTGAAGCAGCAGTTGTAAAACGTGGAACTTGAGCCGAATCATCACATTTATTGACCTGGAGTGGAGGACGTGGCTGCTCGGGATCAGTGGCCCACGTATAATTCACTAAACGTCGCGATCAGATGTTTCGTTTGGTTGTTTCCCTGCAGCAGGTTCATCCTGAGGCCGAAGCGAAGGCGAACAGACGCCGCTTTAGTTCTGGATTTCTCATCAATTCGTGATAAACGTGTTGTTGATTGTAAAGATCTAATCGCTGACTCGGTAAAATCACTCTGTCAGAGTCGGACGAGAAGTACATCGTGCTGATCTTCGAGAACGGCCTGGCCATGAAGGAGCAGATGATCCTGGAGGACATCCTGGACGAGATCGGCCGCAGCAACAAGCTCAGCAACTTCCCCGCCAAGCTGCCGTTCGAGGAGGCCAACATCCGGCTGGTCAACTACAACAAGGCGTCCAAACAGAAGGAGGAGAAGGTGAGGGCAGTCGGCCGCTTGATTCAGACGCTGTTTGTGTTAAAATGCACCCCATCGATCAGTCGCTCATCGCCGTTATCGCCTGTTAACGTTAAATCTATTGATTGAGCAGCAAAGTGTTCAGGGTCTGATCGGCTGCTCTGATTGGTTCATCGCCCGCTCTGCAGCGATGGGCTTCCTGTCGCCGTGTGCTCCTCGGCTGCAGCTGAACGCATTCAGCTGTGACTTTAAGAAGTGGGCGGGGCTTGCTTCAGCTGCAGGGTTAAACGGCTCCGGTTGCCACGGTTACAGCAGAGTCTGTTTTCATTTGGTTCTGTTCCTCGACAGAGTTGTTGACAGAGGTGTTTGTTGTTTATCGTCTCTCTGTCCGACGCCGACCTGCAGGTGAAGCCGATGCAGACGCCGCCCAAACTCACCCACGTGTCCCCGGTCAGTAAGGTGTCGCCGGTCGGCAAGGTGACGCAGGTCTCCCCGGGGACCCCGGCGGTCAACGTGCCCGTACGCACGCGGATGGCGACCCGCCAGCAGACCAGCACCTACTTCGACGAAGAGGACGAGGACATGACGGACCTCCAGCCCACCTTCTCGGGACCAATCATCAAGTGAGTAGCTCCTCGTCTCCTGGCAGCGGGACGCCGCCGCCACCACCACCGACGCCGCGGCCTCTGTAACCGCTGCTGCTGCTCTGTCTTCCAGATTGATGGTGTACCCTCCTCCTCCAGCCAAAGGGGGCATCTCCGTCACCAACGAAGACCTCCACTGCCTTAACGACGGGGAATTCCTAAACGACGTCATCATAGACTTTTATTTAAAGTGAGTCTTTGGATGGTTCGCGGCTGATTCGCTCACGGCAGCTAAAACCAGACCTTGGATCAGTAAAACTGAGGCCAAATGTTGAATCTGTGTGAACTGAATCAGCGTGTCAGACTGAAAAACGTCGCTTCACACGTAAACAAAGCATGAAACGTTGATTCATTCGCTTATTTTGTGTCCGGTGGCCGTCCGTTCAGAAAAGCTGCAGGTTGACATGACGTGTTCATTCGTCACAGCTTTAATCTGGAATCAGGTGTGTGTGTGTGTGCGTGTGTGCGTGTGTGCGTGTGTGTGCGTGTGTGTGTGTGTGTGTGTGCGCGTGTGTGTGAGAACGACTCGCCCCGGCTCACCATGAGTGACGCCGTTTGTTTGTTCGCTGTGCTTCAGCTTCCTCCCTCTCGTCTTTCAGATATTTAGTTTTAGAGAAATTGAAAAAGGACGACGCGCAGAGGATCCACGTCTTCAGCTCCTTCTTCTACAAGAGGCTGAACCAGCGGGAGCGGAGGAACGTCCCAGACACCGCGAACCTGCCGTGAGTCCCGCCGCCGCCGCCGCAGCGCCTCACGCCGAGCCTCGGCCGCTTGTGCCGCTGAACGTTTGTGTTCTCGTTTTCCTGCAGGATCCATAAAAGGAAGCACAACAGGGTGAAGACGTGGACCCGGCACGTGGATCTGTTCCAGAAGGACTTCATCTTTGTTCCCATCAACGAGTCGTGAGTCCTCGTTCCTGGTGACGCTGAAGTTTTCGCTGTCGCTCCGTGGCGCCCCCGCCGCGCCGTAACTGGTCTGACCTGTCTGTCTTTGTCAGAGCTCACTGGTACCTGGCCGTCATCTGCTTCCCGGGCCTCAAAGGTCCCATGTACGAGCAGAACCCGCTGTCCCACGGCCCGTTTCAGGCCCCCGCCGCGGACTCGCCGTCGGAGGAGAACATCCCCGATCACTGTCGGCCGCTGTCCCCGGACAGAGACGGGCTGGACAGCTCCTCGGACGACCCGTCGCCCGGCGAGCCCGCCAAGGAGGGCGCAGCCTGCACGGAGGCGGGGCAAGAGCCCTCCAACACCCCCGCGGCGCCGGGCAACAGCCAGGCGGACGCGGAGCAACAGTACACGAGTGAGTCTGAGTTTGGTCGTTCACCTCCAGCCAATGGAGGCGGTGTCCGGCCCCTCCCCTCGGGGCTCACCGCGTGTGCTCTGTGTGTGATTCGCAGGCGAGCTGCACAGGATCAGCGTCTGCTACGGTTCAGGAAAGGACGACGAGGACGCCTTCGCCTTCTCCGACGATCAGAGCTCCGGTCAGGTACTCGACCACGCGACCTGCTGCGTGTAATGCTGCTCAGAGGCGTCGGCACCAGACTCCCTTTAAAAAAGCCTTGTTTTTAAAGTCGCTGAGTCAGTTTACAGTTTTATTGATGAATAATCAGTAATTAGAGTCTCTCTGTCTCTGAGTTATTAATAAGTGATATTTCATGTTGAAGTCAAACGGGTTTGGATGTTTACAGACGCTGCACGGGCTCAGTTTGCGTCAGACAAACTGATTTTAGCTGCAGCTCGTCAGCGGAGCAGCTGATGTTTCCTGTTTCTGTGTGCAGGAGGAGTGCAGCGAGGACGGGGCTCTGACCGAAGACGCTCTCAGCTCCGACGCCGCCGCTCTGGCCTCCAAACAGACCGTCTGCAGACAGTGAGTCGCTGCGCGGCCGCCTGTTCGCCTGCGGGTGGCGCCGCCGCCGCTCTGCTGACACAAACAGCATGATGTGACGGGACATTTGGTGCAATCAGACTGTTTCTGTTTCCTCCCCCAGGCCGTGTATCCTCATCATGGACTCCCTGCGAGGTCCGGCCCGGTCCACCGTGGTCAAAACTCTGAGAGAGTGAGTGTGAGCCTTCATTACATCGTCTCATGTTGATGTTTCTGTAAACCTGAGGACGTAAAACTCACAGATCCTGTTAAAACCTGTCAAAATAAAACAGAACTCCACTGAGAATCGTCACGTTTTTAGGTTTTCATCCGTCTCAGACTAACCCAGTGATACGTGTTTGTGCACAAACGAGCTCGCTGCATAGAGGAGATGCTAATCGCTAACTCGGCTAATGCATCAGAGCTTTTAATGGTGCAGATTTATTGAACAGTGCACAAATGTTGGCTTAAAACATAAAAATACAGGCTGTATCCATAGAAACGGCACACTTCCTGTTTACGTCCTGTTTCCAAAGCATTGTGGGAACTGTGGTTTTAGCTTCGAGGCTAATGCTTGAGGAAAAGCTTCAGATAAACTGGTGATGATGAAACCTCAGAGCGCGTGTGCGTTTGTTTTAGGTACCTGGAGGTGGAGTGGGAGGTGCGGAAAGGGACCCAGCGCAGCTTCGGGAAGGACGTGATGAAGGGCTCCAGCCCACGCGTGCCTCAGCAGGACAACTTCAGCGACTGCGGAGTTTACATCCTGCAGTATGTGGAGAGCTTCTTCGAGGTGAGGGGAGCGTCGAACTCGAAACGCAGTTAGTTACCAATGTTTTCAGTTTACTGTTATTAAAGGTTTGTTTCGGTCGAATCACATGTTGGAGCAGACGACTTCAGGCAGTTTCATGTCGTTTCAGTCCAGTTTGAGTGTTTGAGGCTGAGCTGGAGCTAAAGTTGCTGGAGTTTGGTGGTTTTAGACTTCAGAGTGAAGGTTTCTCGCTCTCAGGATCATTTCTTTACTGTTTTCAGACTCAGAAAATAAATAGAAAGTGTTTTAGACACAGAAGCATGGAAAACTGAGCCGCTCGGGGTTAAAACACTGAACTGATCCTTTGTAACGCCGTCGCCGGTCGAGATCCGTTTGACTCACACTGAGTTTGTCCTGAACAGAATCCGATCCCCAGTTTCCACCTGCCGGTCAACCTGTCCGAGTGGTTTCCTCAGCAGCGGATGAAGACGAAGCGCGAGGAGATCAAGGAGCTGATCCTGAAGCTCCAACAGCAACAAGAACTGGACAAGAAGGAGCCCGACTGGGTCGAGGCTCCGCCCGACTCCCCCGAAGAGCCCGAGATCGAAGAGACTTCCGGGTCGACGGGCCGGCCGCCAAACCTACCCATCAGCCCCTGAAACCCCCTCCCCTCCCCGTCCTCCCCCGTCACTCCCGGGCCCGGCGTGGGCGGGGCCTGACCTGATTGTACGCTGCTGGTTTCACTTCGACACGTCTGAAACGACCCCTGACTCCCTCCATTAACCACAGACATCAAACACACCTTTAAAAGTTTGTATTGAATAAAACGTGAACTGTAAATACGCTGGAGTTTCTCCGCTGCCTTTGTAATTCACCGTTTTCAGCCGCGCCGCCGTCGCCAGGTGGCTCATTAACTTATGTTTTCCTAGATGTTTCGTCTCTGCGGCGCTCCAGCGTCGGTTCTTATGCTTTCCAGGTGTGAAGAGGAAGACGAGCGCGGCGGTGTTCGACTTTTCTGTTTTTGTTTTTGGGGGTTTTTTTAATTCATGACACAAACAAACTTTTAAAAACACTTGTTTCCAGGAAGTCGAACTCCGGCTCGAGTCGCAGGTTCGTGGTTCAGTGCTTGTTTGTGTCTGTTCGATGTGGAGTGGATGAATTTTCAGCATTAAAAGTGACTCTGGATGAAGAGCACTTCCCTCGCCTTAACCTTTTATTCCTGCTCTGCTCTGTGTGTGTGTGAGAGAGAGACGCTGAGGCTGTTTCAAACCGTTTCACGTCATATTTTCTGTTAAAATAAACTAAAAATGGGCGAATTCAAAGCAGCTCCAGGTGAGGAATAATTAAAAACTGCTTAACACAACAGAGAAAATGTTCAAGCTGAACAGTTTAAAATGTAGAAATTCAGTAAATTAAAACAGTTTTCACAGTTTGCAGAGCTAGACTCACCTCAGCTTCGCAGTTTTAAGCTAAGCTGCTGCTACGTCGTTAGCTCGGCTGCTGCAGCTCATAAAAACATGACTTCAGGTATGAAAATGAGATCACAGAATAAACAATGTGTGATTTGGTGAAAGGGACTTGTTTTTTTATTGTACTGAGTCAAACACTAATAAATTCATCACCATCGTTTATTTAAATTAATCTAGTCTGGTGATAATAAAAACATTTCCCGCAGGAAAATGTAGGAATCAGCTCGTCTTTGCTGAAAATTGCAGGTTTAAAATATTTACAGCTGAGAATTTGAAATGTGAAAGCAGTTGAAGTGGAGGTGCATCGCATCACATTGTGCCCAGTTAGCAGTTGAAGTGTTATGAACTCATTTAAATGCAATCTGAGCTAAAACTCAACAGTTTTACCCTGTAAACTGGTTCAAATGTGAATTATTTGTTGCAGAGTCACTGAAAGGACTTGAGGCGTGAGCCGAAGTGATGAGGATGAAAGTTCCAAGTTTAAAACCTTGAAAAAAAGTGTTTTTATTATGTTTTGTACATCATAAAAGCATTTAAACCCAGATTAAAGCTGCACGTTGGCGACACCTTGACGAACGGCACCATAGATAAAGCTCCATGTTTCAGGTTTGAGGGGCTGATCTCTGCTCGTCATCAGTTTCTGATATTTCACAACTTCAACAGTGAAGAAAGGCGCCTGAACTCACCGCGAAGGGTCCAGCATGCAAGGGATGATGGGAAACTGTCTGTTGAGACAGTTTGGGTCCTGCATGCTAACGTTAATAGCTACAGGTGACATTTAGCTAACACTCTAAACACTAAATGTCAGGAGGTCAACATGTTTAATGCAGGAGGAACAAGCGCAGGAAGTTGCTGCAAACGCACAAAAGAAAGCAGAACATGAAGAACCAGCGGAGAACGTGTGTCAGCTGGTTGTGATCTGCTGCTCCTGGTGTTCCGGCGCTGCAGAGACTTCAGCTGATTTACCCGGTGTCACGCTGCTGGGCCCTAACTTCTGCTGAGGAAGATCATGATTAAGGTGATTGAAAGCTCCGGAGCAGCTCAACTGAGCACTTTAAATCCAATGTGGAAGAGAACTGAACATCTGCAGTTCCTCTGCAGCAGTTGAAGATCATGTGACGTCATTTCAGGGTCAACCTTTTCCCTGTGAGGAGAACGTTTCAGTTTCCTGTCACGGGGGTTCACGTGTTGCTGCTACGCCGACGACACTCTGTTTTACCTTCCAATGAGATCAGGCGGCCATGATGACATGAAACACCCTGTTGACTGCGTGAACAGTGTTAAACTGAATAAATTAATGGCTGTGACTCTTAAAACTAAACAAGGTAAGGAACAAAACTGCACATCTTTGGATTTCCAGATGTTCTGTTAAACTCTTTACCAAGAATCTGTCTTTTTGTTAGTGCCCCCAATTTTAAATTTGATAAATAAAGATAAAGTAAAGTCGTTTTAGCATCTTAAGATTTAGGCAAACACCTTTTCTTTTAGCAATTAACAACAGTCAGTGCTTTTCTCACCCAGTTCGACTGCTCAGTCGTGTAATATCACTCAAATTTCACCGTTACTGCACTGTTTCCAATGAATTTCAGAGCTGACAACCAGATTTTACTCTTCAAAGCTTTGAACGGGCCAACTCGCCGCTGGTTAAACTCGAGAGTTGTCAGTTGTTGCCTCCATCATCGGCTGTCTTAAATCCAGGTTCTCCATCAGTGGTTTTGTCATCGTCTTTGTCCTTTTGGTCGACCTGCTGGTTGTTTTGTAACTGCGCTCGATGAAATAAACCAATCAGGATTCATCCTCTGAGGACCGTGAAAGTCTGCATGAAACATAAACACCATCCATCCAACAGCTGTGGAGATATTTGACCAGCTGACACTGATGATGGCTAAATGGGGATGCTCTGCTGCAGCAGGACCTGGCCAGCTCACCATCACAGAATCCACCATGAATTCTAACGGGCATCAGAGGGGGCTTGGTGAACATGTGAGACCATCTGTAACAATTAAAGCTGAAGCAGAACTGGACCCTGCAACATGACAGCGACCCAAAACACACCAGTAAATCCACCGAGGACTGGCTGAAAACTAAGAAGTGGAGACTCCTGGAATGGCAGAGTCAGCGCCCAGATCTTCATCCCATTGAGATGCTGTAGGGTGACTTGAAATGGGCTGTACATGCAAGAAACTCCTCAAACATCTTGCAGCTGAACGAGCTCTGCGTTGACTTTCCTCAGACCGATGTCAGAGGCTGGTAGATGGCTGCAAGAAGCGTCTCACTGAAGGCATTACAGCCAAAGGGGTAATAAGAGCTATTAAGAGAACGCCGAGGAACTCATCACATCGCCATCGCCATAAGAGCGAGGCACGGCCTGCTCGACCCCCAGCTGAGGAACGTGCTGCGGACACTCGAAGTGGATCTCTTTAACTTTCTCCCTTGTACTCCGAAGGATCAGAGCAACAAATGTAAGAGGCTTATGTCTGGGCAGAGACAGTTAGTATAGCTTGTAGATTAATTTTTGTATTTGTGAAATTTTAAGTTGTAAGTGCTGCATATTCTGCTGTCGGTCATTCACCGGGATCAGGGATCAGACTCAGTGACACTCATTTAACAGACTGACTTCATCACAGATTCAGA
>WARS01002268.1:0-10198 GCA_008933995.1 Datnioides undecimradiatus | reverse complement strand
CATGTTTACTGCTGCATTTTAACATGGGGGTCTATGGGGACTGACTCACTGCTGGAGCCTCTGGTGGACGCTCAGGGAGCTGCAGCTCTGATGTCTGGGTGTCTGAAACTATCTTTTCCTGTGATGTGACCTGAGCCTTAAACGTGACTTTGACTCGATTCTGATCAATCGTGTTTGAACAGGTGAATCGAACCACGGCGAAGCCACATATTGGAACATCGCTGATCCTCTGCCAGGGAAGAGCAAACCCGGTAAACAACATTTTGACATTCAAACAAACATTCAGACTCTCTCCTGCTCACATTCACTAACTATTACATTTCATTTGCTCCTCCAGCCGAACTGCGACCCAACACGTCTCCGTATTCTTTGATTGAGACTTTTCCTGCTCGGAATAACAAAGGTAACGTTAATCATCAGCTCCTGGTTTGGGCTGCAGGGTGTTAAACATGAACTCTGGATGGTTATGGCTCAGGCAGCCTGATCGCATTGGATATCTGATACTAACTGCTGCACCGGGGCTGCCTTGCATCCATATTGACATTGAGCTTTGGGGGTCCTTGCAGCAAACTAACAGTGGTACATCACTAAAGATGAAGCCTGCACTGCTGTCACTTGCAAAGTAATCATGTCCATTGTGAAATACAGCAAAAGTACAAACGCAGTGCACACACATCTGAAAGACATCAGAAGAAGTCTGAATATTTGTCCTCCCACCGTGGAGGACCCTGCAGCGGTGGGTCCGTAACCAGGACAGACTTCCCCGTGTGGCCAAGCTTTGCAAAAGCTCCTTGTGTCCCAGCCCCAGCTCAGCAGGCCAGAGTTTTACCACTGCCTGGGAAAACCATCACCCGACAGCGAGCGAGCCTTCACCCGGCCCACGCTGAAAGCAAAAACTGTGACTGGGCAGGACTGTGACAGGGAGGGGCTCGGCCTACTGGCTGGATGTTGTGTGGGGTTTGTTTTCCACCCCAATCAGTGTTTTCTTTTGCAGCGAAATGGGAGCTGTTGCATGAAGGTTGTTGTTGCATTGGAGCGTTATTGTTGCCGTTTAGCTGCAACACGAGCTGTCTGTCATCGCATGTTGCAAAGCAGTCCCATCTCTTGTGTAGTTAATGATGACATCATCAGTGATTAGACTCGACTTTAATCACATGACTATCAACTTCAGAAACTCTGGGGTCGTCCGACCCCTGCGGTAAACAACATTTTGATTATGGCTCAGGCAGCCTGATCGCAATCGATATCTGATACTAACTGCTGCACCGGGGCTGAATCTACATCATCTTTAGAATCAATCTTGAATTTCTCATTTCTTTCTAGATCCACAAGTCCAACGCAGCTGAACGTTTGAGGAGCCCAGAACATCTGGAAACACCTGTGAGCCACACCTGCAGAAACCAGCGAACGTTGTGCTGCTGTCACACAAAAACATCCAACAAATCCATTTTGAGTTGAAAACGTGATTCACTGTGTTTGAATTTTACAGTACTGGTGTAATATCTGACTGGGAAACTGTTTTCTGCCTTACACGTTTTTAAAATGTTGATTTTTTTAATTTACTTTTTATTGACATTCAGGACAAATTCAATATGTGCATTATTACAATTGTTAGTCACAGAGTCTCAACCTGAGTGTTCTTTTTTAGACAAAGAAAAACAAATAAAGAAAAACATAACAAGAACATTAACATACAGGGAGTGAGATGAGGTTGTCGCTGTACCTACATGTTGTATTACCTAAAGTTAACAAAATCAAAATCCGGTCTGCGTGGTATTATATAGTCCATCCATTTCTTCCAACGTGAAACAAACAGGTCCCTCTTGTAATTCACCTCTGCTGTCAGTTTCTCCATCCTGCATATGTCCATTGTGATGTCCATCCACAAGTCCAAAGTTGGGCTCTCCTGTAAAAGCCATTTTCTTGTGAGGGCCTTTTTGCGTGCCCCCACCAAAATACTAAACAGATATTTATCTCTCCATTCTCCAGGCATGAGTCCAAAAAAAAGTACTTTCTAGAGGCAGGTGGCTTCCAAATATTTCCTGTATAGCATTATGTATTTCCTTCCAGTAAGTTTTAATAACCAGTCAGTCCCAAAAAACATGATAATGGTTTGCATTTGTATTTCCACAATTTCTCCAACAAGTCGGGAGGTTAGCTTCACAGTGAGATTTTTGGTAAGGTGTAATAAAATATCTTATCAGGCTTTTCCAGCCAAATTCCCTCCAACTCTGTGAGCCGCTACATTTCCATTGATATGCCCATACTGTCATCCATTCTTCCTCCGTTATATCTATTCCTCCCTCCATTTCCCATTTTGTTTTAATATATATAGTCGAGTGTGTTTTCATGTTTGTAAGTCCCTTATATAGACCCGAGATGATACCCCTATCTTTATTTGAACCACATGCCCTTTTAAACAGGTCTAACAGCTGTTTGCTTGATTCTGGTGCACATTTTATCTTGTCACTGACAAAATGTCTCATCTGTAAGTAACGATAAAACCCCTGTGCTTCTAGTGAGTATTTCTCTTTAATCCTTTCAAAACTAAGCAGTGTACTTTCTTTCATTATCCCACATAAAGCTGTTATTCCTTTATATGTCCAATCCTTCAATCTAGTATCTAATTTATTTGGAGCAAAGTGTGTATCATATGCACACCAGTAATGTATATTCTGTAATTACTGTTTTCCAAACTTTCAGAGTTAATGTGATCCATGGGTCCTTTGATCCTGCAGGTTACTGTCAGCTAGAATTGCTTGTATGGGGATGGAGGTCAGTCCCTGCTCAATGCCTTTCCACTGAGTGTCATATGAGGGATTACACCAGCATATCATAGGCTTTAGTTGTGCTGCCCAATAGTACTCTCTGAGAGAAGGAAGACCCCATCCCCCTTTTCTCTTGGTCAAGTGTAGAGTTTTAAATTGGATTCTAGGCTTTTTGCCTTGCCATAGATATCTGGACAAAATTGTATTCCACTCATTGAATTGTTTTTGGTTTATTTCTATTGGCAAAGTTTGAAACAAATATAGTAATTTGGGTAAAATATTCATTTTAATCGAATCTATTCTTGAGCTGAAACTTAGATATAGAATCAGGTTCCATCTCATTATATCCTCTTTAATTTTCTTTTGTATTGGTGAGTAATTGCGTTCAAATGGTTCTGTGAGGTCCTTTGGTATTATTATCCCCAGATATATAAAATACTCCATTTCCATAATAGGTGATATTTACTCTGTAATTGTATTTAAGCAGTTGTGTTTTATTTATATTGATTTTATATCCTGATATTTGGCCATATTGTTCAAATGATTGCATTAGTTTAGGCAGAGATTTTGTTGGTTGGCCCAGAAAGATCAAAATGTCATCTGCATAGCATGCTAATTTGTGCTCCTTCCCATGGATATTTATACCTTTTATTTCTTTATTGTGTTGAGCAAATGGTTCCAAATATAATGCAAATAATAGTGGTGAACACGCACATCCCTGCCTTGTTCCTCTTTCCATAACAAAGCTGTTTGATAAGCAGCCATTAACTTTAATTCTAGCAGTGGGTTTATTATATAATGCCTGTATTGTTTTGATTATTGTTTCGTGTAGGCCAAATCTATGTAGAACTCGATAAAGAAAGTTCCAATTCATGGAGTCGAATGCCCTTTCAGCATCAATACTGATTATCATTGCTGTTATTTTGTTTTTTGAATATGGTTAATAATTTGTAATGTCCGTCGTATATTACCTTGTGTTTGGCGCTCTCGGATAAAGCCTGTCTGATCATTATGTATCAAATTAGGTAAGAACTTTTCCAATCGTCTAGCTATGATGAAAGTGAACAGCCTGTAATCTATATTAAGAACTGATGTTGGTCTGTATGATCCACATTCTAATTTATCTTTATTTTCTTTTGGGATGGCAGAGATTATTGCTTCTTTCCAACTGGGTGGTGTTTGTGCATTCTTTAGGACCCATTCATTGTAGGAAGCATCGCTGGTATTAGCTCTTCTTTTAGTTCCTTATCCCATTCTGCCGTATAGCCATCTGATCCTGGTGATTTATTTAACTTGAGTTTACTTATTGCTAATTTTATTTCTTTTTCTGTTATGTCCTCAATCATCGTTTTATTCTGTTCCTCATTTAACACTGACAACTCCAAAGAGTCAAAAAAACTATCTACCTCAGCTATGTTGCCCCCCTCCCTTTTAGAGTAAAGAGTCTTATAGAATGCTTCAAAGGCTCCCTGAATTTTGTTTGGTTTACTTCTTATTATATATTTATTATATTATTTTTGTAACTGGGTCTTTAATTTTGTGGACTGTGTTCTGTGCTATTTTCTTCTTTAGTTTCCAGGCCAAAACTTTCATTGATTTAGATCCGCCCTCAAAATACCTCTGTGTCAGGGTTTGTTGAGTTTCTTGTTTTGTTATTTCCTGTTTTATTTTGAAAAGTGTTCCCCTTGTGTGTTTCTGTGTACTTGTGTTTCCTGATTAGTCCATTGGTCTCACCTGTGTCTTGTTTTCCTGCCCTCCCCTGTCTGTTTAAGTTGTGTCATTGCCTTTGTTCAGTGTTGGTTTATTTGCTCTGTTAGTGTCCATGTGCTTTCCTTGTTCTTTGAGATTTTGGATTTCTGTTTCTTTTTGGATCTTTTTTGGATTACTGAGTACCATGCTATGTCTGGACTGATTACCTGGATTTTGACCCTGCCTGCCTTGAACATCCGTAAGCCTAAGTCCTTAAATAAATTGTTAAAAGATCTTTTGCTCCTTGTCCCTGCCTGCATTTGGGTCCTGCTCTCTCACCTCGTGACCAAGCCTTGTCACTCTGTTTAAGAAACATTATGACAAGGCTGACGTATGGACCCAAGATGCAAGACTCGAAAGTCAAAGTACAAAGGAATATAATTTATTAAACACAAAATCACTCTTGCGAGGGAAAAAATAACAGAAAATAACTCCTAGTCTTATCTATAAAAATGAACTCAAAATCAGTCTGAGGAGGCAACAATAACAAGGCTAGAAAAACAAAGTATCAAACAAGACAAAGAAAACAATGAAAGACCTGACTGCAAGCTATCTATGACGTGGGCTTGGAGAAGGCGCTGGTTCTCTGTGACGACACAAGACGAACTGGCGCAGGACAGGGGAGACGTGGACAATATATACACACTGGGATGAGGGAAGCACAGGTGGAAACAATCGGGGTGGGGAAGACAATCAGACTGGCGGGAAACACAAGAGGAAGGGCAAGGGACCTGAAACGAAAGGGAAGTTAGTATTTTCAAAATAAAACAGGAAGACAAGAGACAACACTGACAAGACAGGGAACTAAGCATGGCCAACTTGACTCGACTTAACAGTACCCCCCCTCCTAGGGACGGCTCCTGACGGACCAGCTGTGGCAGGATGACGTTGGTAGAAGTCTGTGATAAGTTCAGGGTCCATGATAAAGATAGCGGGAACCCATGACCTCTCCTCTGGTCCATACCCCTCCCAGTCCACCAGGAACTGCCTGCCCTGGCCCCTCGTGCGCACCACCAGCAACCTCTTGACTGCGTAGACGGGTCCACCATCGATCATTTGGGGGGGTGGAGGGGGTTGGGCTACGGGAACCATGGGGCTTTCCTTCACTGGCTTGATTCGGCTAACATGGAAGGTGGGGTGCACCCTCAGGGACCGGGGCAGACGCAGGCGGACTGAGGAGGGGCTGATGACTTTCGAAACCGGGAATGGCCCTACGAACCTCGGGGCCAGCTTCTTTGACTCCACCCGAAGGGGAAGGTCCCGTGTGGATAACCAAACCTTTTGGCCTGGGCGGTAAACTGGAGCCGGGCGACGTCTCCGGTCAGCAGCCCTTTTCATGCGGTCCACTGACCTCAGCAGGGTCCTATGAGCGGCTGCCCAGACGCGGTGGCATCGCCGGATCATGGCGTGGGCCGAGGGGACGACGACCTCCTTTTCTGCATCTGGAAAGACAGGTGGCTGGTAGCCAAACACACAGCAAAAGGGTGACATGCCTGTGGCTGACGTAGGCAGGGAATTGTGCGCATATTCTACCCAAGGCAGGTTTCTGCTCCAGGAAGAGGGGTTCTGAGAAACCAGGCAGCAGAGGCAGGTCTCCAGCTCCTGATTCAAGCGCTCTGTCTGGCCATTGGACTCGGGGTGGTAACCTGAGGAGAGACTGACTGATGCGCCGATGAGCCGACAGAACTCTTTCCAGAATTGGGATACGAATTGGGGCCCCCGGTCTGAAACAATGTCTTTGGGAAAACCATGGATACGAAAAACATGAGTCATCATAATCTCAGCCGTCTCCTTAGCTGACGGCAATTTTGGTAATGCGATAAAATGAGTCATTTTAGAAAACCGATCCACCACTGTGAGAACGGTGGTGTTACCTTCGGACACCAGGTGCCCCATGACGAAATCCAGTGATATCTCCGCCCATGGGCGAGCCGGTACGGGAAGCGGCTGTAGAAGCCCCATCTGTGCCTTGGTGGAGGTCTTATTTCACGCACAGACGGGGCAAGCCTCCACGTATTCCCGCACCTCTCGTTCCATGGACGGCCACCAGAAGCGTCGCACTATGGTCCAGACCGTTCGTCTAACCCCCGGGTGACAGGTGAGCAGCGAGGTGTGGGCCCAGTGGATCACCTGTGGACATAAAGCCGCCGGAATGAACGGGCGATTCTCTGGGCATCCACTAGGTGCCGGGCTCCCACCGTTGGCTTGCTTCACCTCTTTTTCTATTTGCCAGGTGACCGCTCCAACCACACGGGAGGGTGGCAGGACGGGTTCCGGTTCTCTGGCAACCGGCTCGGGGTCGAACACGCGGGACAGGGCATCCGGTTTGGCGTTCTGAGACCCCGGCCTGTAAGAAAGAACAAAGTTAAATTGGTTAAAAAACAGAGACCACCGGGCCTGGCGTGAATTTAGTCTCTTAGCCTTACGGATATAGGCTAGTTTTTGTGATCCGTCCAGACGATAAACGTGTGTTGTGCTCCCTCAAGCCAGTGCCTCCATTCTTCCAGTGCGATTTTAACTGCCAGCAATTCTCGATCTCCTATGTCATAATTTCGTTTGGCCGGAGACAGTTTGTGGGATAGAAAGGCGCATGGGTGGAGCTTGTTATCCTCCCCAGAACGCTGGGAGAGGACGGCCCCCACCCCCTCATTGGATGCGTCCACTTCAACCACAAACTGTCTGGCTGGGTCTGGCACGGTAAGGATAGGAGCGGACGTAAAGCGGGCCTTGAGCTGCTGGAAGGCTTTTTCAGCTTGGGGAGACCAGTGAAAGGAGGTTTTGGATGAGGTAAGCGCATGAAGCGGAGCCGCTATGGCGCTGAAGTTTCTGATAAACCGCCTATAAAAGTTAGCAAACCCCAGGAATTGCTGCACCTTTTTGCGGCTATCAGGAGTGGGCCACTGAGCCACAGCGCACACTTTAGCCGGATCCATCTGTACCTTCCCAGGGGCTATGATAAGGCCCAGGAAAGATACAGTCTCGGCATGAAACTTGCTCTTTTCTGCTGTGACACATAATTGATTCTCCAGACGGACATGGTGAATGTGAGAGTCTAAATCAGGCGAGAAAATCAAGATATCGTCGAGATAAACGAAGACGAAATGGTTAAGAAAGTCCCTAAGGACGTCGTTAATCATTGCCTGGAAAACGGCCGGAGCGTTGGTTAGCCCAAACGGCATTACTAAATACTCGTAATGGCCACTTGGCGTGTTAAATCCGTCTTCCATTCATCGCCCTCCCTAATTCTCACCAAGTGATAAGCGTTACGTAGGTCCAATTTGGTGAACAGTTTGGCCTGCTGTAGCTGGTTGAATGCGGAGGACATGAGCAGAAGCGGGTACCGATTCTTTACCGTTATCTCATTCAGCGGCGAGTAGTCGATACATGGCCGAAGCGACCCATCCTTCTTATCTACAAAGAAAAACCCCGCCCCCGCAGGGGATGAGGAGGGTCGAATGAGGCCGGCTTTTAGAGACGCCTCAATGTATTCTGTCATGGCGACTCTTTCGGGCCCTGAAATAGCATATAGACGCCCCTTGGGAATTAAGTCTATGGGACAGTCATAGGGTCTGTGAAGCGGCAGAGAGAGAGCTTTGCTTTTGCTGAACACCTCCCCCAAGTCATGGTAACAGCTCGGTACCGATGATAAGTCAGGAGTCTTGGAAGCGATTCTAGATGTGGTAGGAGCTGCTGTAGGCAAAGTTCTTACTGACATAACCTCCCATGGTTTGAGGCACTGTCGGCTACAGCCTTTAGCCCATGACAAAACCCCTCCTGTTAGCCAGTCTATGTGGGGGTTATGTTGCTGGAGCCAGGGGAGGCCTAGCACTAGGGGTTGCTGGGGAGAGTGGTATAAATAAAAGTTCATAAACTCTTGGTGATCGCCCAGACTGATCTTAACTGGCTCGGTCTTGTGAGTCACTTCAAAAATTCTGCTGCCGTCTAGCGCGCTGACTGCTAATGACTGTGGTAGCGGTTCTAGCTTAACCTGGAGTTTATTAGCAAGGTCCCAGTCCATAAGGCTCTCGTCTGCGCCTGAATCTATGAGGACCCCCAGAGTCAGAGTGTGCTTATGCATGGTTACCTGGAAGGCGGTCAGGGCAAAAGATGTCGAACAAGGCCGCATCGTTCCACCCACTCCCTAGGGCCAGAGTGCGGAAACGGATGGAGTAGTTGCTAACACTGTCCCAGCCTTGTTTAATTTGGCTTAATTCTCTCGCCTTTTCCCGGTCTGACTCGATTGGGTCAAACACCCTTCTCAGAGCCGCCGTAAAATCCCGGACGGTTTCGCAGACGGCCATCCGGCGAGACCATTCGGCGCCCACGTCTTAGCTCGTCCAGTGAGGTGGGAAATCATGAAGGCCACCCGCGCCCTCTCGGTGGGAAACGCTGCGGGATATGAGGAGAAGTGCATGTCACAAGACGTGATGAATGAGTGGCATTCTCCTGACTCACCGGAAAATTTCTCCGGGTCGGCGAGTCGGACCACCGTTGCGAAACCTCCTACGCAGCTTCCTCTTTCTATTCTGGTCGATGTGTAATTATATTTCTGCCCTCGTTCACATCACCTCTGACCGACAAAACAAACAAGAGAATCATCGGAGTCGTGAACACAAAGTTTAATATTCTCATTTTCTTTCTTGTTTTTGTGTTTTGGGCAGGTGGAGGACGTTTTCCTGGATCAGCAGCCTCACGTCACCACACTGGTAAATCACCAGAAATGTGTTTCGGTACGTTTTAGCAAAGCACAAGTCTCTCAGTGATCTGGGGACACGAAAAGAGAAATGAACTGAGAACTTGACCCTTTAACTGTGACATTACTTACATGGACATTGTCTCATAATGAGCAGATCCTTGCATTTGTAACAGGTCTGCAGCGATAAACCGGATCCAGCTGATGTAAACTGACGGTTATAACAAACAAACAAATAAATAAATAATAAATATCAGCGTTAATGAAAACAAATATCAAGCTTATGTCAGGAAATAATATATAAGGAGTTATCATTCAGCAAAAACCTGATTCAAGACCTTAGTGCAGCAGAGTTACACAGGTGTTACCAAAGTACCAAAAATACTTCAAGTACTCGTGATCATTGTTACTTCATATATCAGGTAGATTAATCAATAATAACAGGTCACAATTTATTGGTTAAATGTTGTTTTGTATTAAAAATCTTTACACAAAGTTGCTTAAAATGTGAAATATGGAGTAAAGATACGAGTCAAGTCATCCTGCAGCTGCACTGATGCTTTGTGTGTGTGTGAGAGACAATTCAGACAGTTTTCCTAAATACGAGTAAAACAGGAAGTTGAGGTCATCTCGGTGTAGGTTTCCTGCAGCTGAAGCTCAGTGTGTGGTGGAGCTGGATGTCGGCCATCTTGGCAGCGTGTAACATCGCCTGACTCTTAACTAAACCAAAACACAGCGTTGAATGACGCATGGTCGCTGAAACACGGCAGACAGCTGGTGGATAGCTGTCAGTCAAAGAAGCCCCGCCCCTTCATTCTGCATAACTTCAGGTGTTAATCTGATTTAAAGGAGTGAGTTCTATATAAATTCAGCCCGTACAGTCGTCATGAACGGGGAAACTAGCTGCAGAGACCAAACCGTTGTTTGTACCAGGCTGTAAACATGTTTACTGCTGCATTTTAACATGGGGGTCTATGGGGACTGACTC
>WARS01002273.1:0-12015 GCA_008933995.1 Datnioides undecimradiatus | reverse complement strand
GTGTACTGAGGGAATCAACTTTTTCTTGTGCAAACCACTTACATCGAGTGTATCAGAGCTCTGACCTCAGTGCTCTGCTCTCAGTTGTGCATCATTTGCAGTTGCATACTATAAATGTGGACAGATCAATCCCCCAGTTTCACGGATCCCTTTCCAGATTCAGACCAAACTGTGGGTGTGAAATCGCTCAGCAAGGCGCTCAGTCTACTTCAAACAGACATGCTGGAACAGCGTCTCAGGGCCGGGACGGGCCGGAAAAGCACCAGCTCGTATGACGTGTTGTCTGAGGCCTGAAGTGTGTGCAGTTGTTCTGAACAGGCACACTGGAAAGCGCAGTGAAAAAGCTGCAGTCATACACTCGTCCTGGCTGCATCCCATCACATCCCTGAGCTCTGTCCAACAGCTCTCCGTCTTTGTAGTCGCAGTGCCATGGATTGTATAAACGGAAGAAACGGAGCGCGCTCAGGCTGTCTCTCCTCCAAGTGATAAAAACTGTCAGCTGCAGCTGTTGGAGTGTGGTGGGGAGGGCGAGGTTCAGACGCTGTTAGACGATCCCACGAGCTCTTGGTTTGAAGCAGACTGAGCCTCTATAAATAATCAGAAATGCTGAATCATTTTCTGGAGGCTGTTGCTCTGTCGTTAGCTCGGCTGCAGGCTGGAGTCTAACCCCTTTTGTCTGGCAGCGTTCTTAAAATGCTTACTCGTCATGAGCCGAGGTTTAATCTGAAACATCTGCTGCTCAGTTTTATAGTAGTATCATTCACTGCTGAGATTTAACACTTTGTTGCCTTTTCCGGGAAACCTTCCTGCTGGAAAACTAGGAAATGAGCCACTTTATGAGGAATGTCCAGCCAGTAAATGACAGAGCAGCAGCCCTCTGGAGTCCTGAGCTGGACTCAACATCTGGATGCAAGGTTTTGGAATTTGCAATTACAGTAAAAACATTTTTCTTCCTGACTTTGAAAAAAATAAGTTTGCTGCGAATAAAAATCCAAAGTTGTGCTTATTAATTTTCCTGCAGTTTGGAAATAGAAATAGTGCCCAGCAAGGAGGTGCAGATGAAATCAACCACTCAGCTGCTGATTAGTAATTTCATCATAAACAACGATGTATGTGATCCGTAGATGTAGATCAGAGCGACGGACTAACCAAACAACATGTATGTAGGAGGTAAGTTCAGTTACCATAGCTTTAATCCAGCTCGTGTTACAACTGTGACTGTGTTTCACTTAACAACCTGCTGATCGTCAGTTCATCCACTGATTCATAGCTACCAAACAGACAAAAGCACTGTGACATTTCAAAACATCATTCCACCGCTGTCTCTTTCAAAAATAAAAATATGAAACAATATTCAGGAGTTTCTTTCTTTCCCATGAACACTCTGGAGGTAAATGTTGACACGATCACACTCAGATGAGAACAGTTCTTCCTCTGCGTATTGCTGCCACCGCGCTAGACATTCAGCTCAGTGCCATTTATTGTTACTGTGTGAGTGAGGAGGATTAGCACTACACTGGGTTTGTAGTAATAACGAAAAACAATGTCACCAGAGCACTAAAAAATTGTTTAGTGGCGGCAATACGCTGCCGTACGCTCTCATTGAGACATTGATATCTGATGACATCTAAGGCAGCTGGGAGCATCAGCTGTATCCCATGTTAGGCCCCGCCTCCTCTGATAACAGCTATCCTGGGTGGGAGGGGCGAAGATGCAAGGAAAGGATGCAATTTAAGAGGCTCGGGATGCAACCCTGGTATCTTTGCTTTGGTCTTCTGCATCCCACAATCCTTTGTGCTCTGGTCAGTAGTAGGACCCAGTAAGCCCCACCCCGACAAAGAGGCGGAGCCTAAAATGGGACAGAAGCGGCACATGCAGTGGCATCTCCACAGAATCCATTACAATAAAGACTAAAGAAGAAACTGGAGAAATAGCTTGGTCAGTGGAACTTCAAAATAAAAGTCCAGTGAATTGTTTTATTTTGAAGTGACCTGTTATTTTCTGTGTGCTTAATAAAGTATTATTTTTTAATTCAAATAAATAAATAAATAAAGTATCATTGACATTAGCCTTGAATCACCGCTAATTGGTCTGTGCGAGGCCGTCCCCATGGCAACATCATCACATGACCTGAGCCCCATAAGGTTTGGATTCAGGTCACCTGTAACATTTTCATGGTAAGAGAAGGCTTAAGAAATGCTGGTTGTTATGACAACATGGCTAACAACAGTAACTGTGGCTGGCCTGTGACCATGTTAACTCGCAGACTAGCATCCTGGAGCTGGTCAGGACCGGATCAGTCCAGTCAGGAAGTGGAGCAGGACAAAAACCTGAAAGTCTGACCTGGTCCGTCACAAATCAGCCATTCAGCTTCTGTGCCTCACCCTGATCTTGTATGGTAGTAGTTTAGTTCTCCTGAGCTGCAGGTTCTGGTTCTCCAGAGTGAGTGGTATGGTCTGGATTTGAACTGGTCCAGGGTCTGCTCTGGTGATGGTCTGGTCTGGTCCAGGTTTATGTCTTCAGTCTAAGAGCAGCTGGACGAAGGATGACGGAAACAAACCTCTCTGGTCCGGTTCGTCCTCTATGTAACCGTGCTGCAAACACACAAATAAACAATATTCAAATGACCAAACACTGTGTGTGTGATTGTGTGTTTGTAAGCAAGTAAACAAAAGGTAAAGACACATTTGTCCAGGTTTGTCTCATTTTTGTGGATCATTTTCACTATTTATGCATGTTTATGTCTTCCTGCAGCAAACTTCTGCAGCTTTTGTTGTGTACAGTTACCATGGTTACCAGTTCCTGTCTGTCGCAAGGCTAGTGGACAAGAAGTGTTTACCTACTAAGCCAGGGCTGATTCACTGGAGCAGCAAGGTTCAAAAACACCTGAAGTGAAGCTCTTCAAGAACCAGAGCTCGTTTAGTGAAAAAGTTGTACGAGGTCAGTCCACTGAGGCTTTCAGGGTCAGAGAACATCTACCAATCCGACTGCAGGACGGTGATACGTACCCACCAATCGCTGTCCTCCTGTCCCAGGACCACCAGCACCTGTCCCTCAGAGAAGCTCAGCTCATCGTGGTGGTCGGCCTGGCAGTCGTACAGCGCCTCAACGCGACGACTTGTTGTGCCCCGAGGCTGATGGACATAGAAAATTTCAATTCAATTCAATTTTATTTATATAGCGCCAATTCACAACAAAAGTCATCTCAGGGCACTTTACAAACAGAGCGGGTCTAGACCACACTCATTACTATTAATTACACCCAACAGTTCCACCATGAGCAAGCACTTGGCAACAGTGGCAAGGAGGAACTTCCTTTAATAGGCAGAAACCTTGGGCAGATCCTGGATCAGGGTGGACGGCCATCTGCCTTGACCGGTTGGGGGGAAAGAGAGAGAGATAGAGAGAGACAGGAGGGGCAAAAGAGAGAGAGAATACACCTTGTCGCAGACAGAGATACAGGAGTACATAACTTTAGATGAAAACTAACAGAATGGTAGGACAACAGAGTCCTAACTATGGCAACTATTTACAGTACAATATAGAATAATGATAATAAGTGGCAGCAGAGGACACGGGGCAGGTCGGTGGAGCCACAGATCAGATGTTCAGCTCTGGAGCCACAGGTATCTGTAGAGAGGTACAGACAGAGAGACCAGAGAGAAACAAGCACAGCACTAGGGGAGAGAGGACACAGAGTTAATGGTTAATCTGTGATGGTTTACAGATGAGAGGATGGGTCTGAGGAGAGAGAGGGGAGAGGAGGAGTGTGGAGACGATCATGGGACGTCCCCCAGCAGCCTCGGCCTATAGCAGCATAACTAAGGGGTGGCATGAAGGGGTAGTTTTGACTAAGGGTGTAGTTGGCATGGTAACTAGAACTAGCTGTAAGCTTTGTCAAACAGGAAGGTTTTCAGCTTTACTTTAAAAGTAGAGAGGGTGTCTGCCTCTCGGACCCAAACTGGTGGCTGGTTCCACAGGAGAGGAGCCTGAGAGCTAAAGGCTCGGCCTCCCATTCTACTTTTGAAATTCTGGGAACCACAAGCAAACCTGCACTTTGAGAGTGAAGCAATCTGTTCGGGTAATACGCAATTAGCATCTCATTGATGTACAATGGAGCTTGGCCATTAAGGGCCTTGTAAGTAAGAAGGACTGACTCTATTCTGGACTTTACAGGGAGCCAATGAAGAGAAGCTAAAACTGGAGAAATATGATCTCTCTTGCTAATTCCCATCAGAACCCTCGCTGCAGCATTTTGGATGAGCTGGAGGCCTTGCAGTGAGCTAGTCAGACAACCTGACAACAAGGAATTACAGTAGTCCAGCCTTGAGGTAACAAATGCATGGACTAGTTTTTCAGCATCACTTTGAGAGAAGATGTCCCCAAGTAGGCAGACCCAGTGACTTGTCTAATATGAGAGTGAAAGGACATGTCCTAGTCAAATATGACTCCAAGGTTCCTCACGGTAGAACTGGAGGCCAGGGTAACGCCAACCAGAGTGACAGCAAGGTCAGATAACCTGTCTCTGAGGTGTTTAGGACCAAACACAATCACCTCAGTTTTGTCTGTGTTTAGTAAAACATTACAGGTCATCCAGGCCTTAATGTCTGTCAGACATGTCTGAAGTCTGACTAACTGATGTGCTTCATCTGGCTTCATAGATAAATATAGCTGTGTATCGTCGGCGTAGCAGTGGAGATTTATGTTGTGTTTCCTAATAATGTTATCTAGGGGAAGCATGTATAAGGTGAACAGTAATGGTCCAAGCACAGAACCCTGTGGAACTCCATGATTAACCTTTGTGTGCACAGACGAGTTGTTGTTAATAGGAACAAACTGGAATCTGTCGGATAGATAAGATTTAAACCAGCTCAGTCCTTTAATCCCAATGACATGTTCCAGTCTCTGTAGTAGGATATCGTGATCAGTGGTGTCAGATGCAGCACTGAGGTCTAGCAGGACAAGTACAGAGACGAGGCCATTGTCTGACGATGTTAGGAGGTCGTTGCTAACCTTAACCAGTGCTGTTTCTGTGCTGTGGTGTATTCTAAATCCTGACTGAAAAGCTACAGATAAACTGCTCCTCTGCAGGTGATCACAGAACTGATCTGCCACGGCCTCTAAAGAACTTTCGAAATAAAGGGGAGGTTGGATATCGGTCTGTAGTGTGCTAAAACACCAGGGTCAAGAGAAGGCTTTTTGATTAAAGGTACCCTGTGGACTGAACCATCAATGCAGACAGAGACCTGGACTGCTGAGTCTGAATATATTTATGGTTACATACACTGATAATGTACACGCTCATCAATAAGTTTCTATATTGTGTTTGTTTGTGTTCAGGACCTACATGAGGGTTAAAGACAGAGTGGAGGCTGATAAAGACAAGGTAAAATAAACTGTGAAGAGTCCAGTCACATGTTTACATACATACCTTAGCCAGCATTTTAAACATGTTCCCATGGTAACACTCTGTACACGTGTGTAGGTTCTGGTGGTGAACCCAGGTTTCTTCAAGTATGTCAATGATCGTTGGACCGAGCATCACGGTCGCTACCCATCCACCGGCATGCTCGCCATCATCTTCGCTCTGCACATTTGTGACCAGGTAGGAGGGAGGGAGGGGGGCGGAGTGTGGAGACAGCTACAGACTACACTACACATGACCTTGAATAAGCAAGGTCACATTCTTCTTTTCTATCCATGTATGAATGGTTTTGATGAGTATGTGTGCACCTCATGGTGGCTTCAGTTCAGAATACACAGACATGACAACAGGATTTACAGAAATATATAGTTCAAGATCGTCATCTTATTGTATCAAAGTTTTAATAAGTCACTTTCAGATCCATCACAGCATGCCATATCCTGCTATGTAGTGTGTCACAATATATTATCATGCAGTGTATCATGCCACCACTTTCCATCTGTCTTCAGGTGTCAGTCTTTGGCTACGGCGCCGACAAGCAGGGCAACTGGCACCACTACTGGGAGGAGAATCGCTACGCTGGCGCCTTCAGGAAAACTGGTGTCCACAGCGCCGACTTCGAAACACAGGTCATCCACCAGCTGGCTAAGATAGGCAAGATCAGTCTGCACCTGTGACACGACCACTAACCCACCAACCTGCAGACCTGGCACCAACAGACCTGCTGACCTGTTTACTGACCGAGAAGCTTCTAAACAACCCACTGACCCACTGACCCACCCACAGACCTGTTCCACTACAGACTAATAAACTGATCTACAGCCCTGCTGACTGATGGACTGACCTGCTGACTGACCAGCACATCATTCACCACTTAATTGTTGAGACCAAAAACCAGTGATATCTCTGGTGTCCAGCTGAGCCTGGTTGATTGGGACGAGGTGTCGGCTTGCCCAGTTGTCATGTGGCACTGAAAACCAAACGAGACGCGGCCTCTTTTCAGGAGGTTTGGACACGTCGGAATCAGCCCACTGTATTTCTTGCATGTCAGTCACGAGTCTGCCTCGAGTCAGACATCCAGACGTGGGGGATGGAAGCCGCTGTTGTGCAGAAACATTGTTACATACCTGGATTACCTGTGGACTGGGCCTTCAGGGGTGGAAGGAGCTAATCATTCCACCTCCACCTGTAGGTTGGGGATCTGCTGGTTTGAATGAGTTGACTGTTAGGGACCCTCCACTGTTCAAACAGACCGTCCTGCCTTTTGCGACTGCGAGGATCAACTTTTGCTCTGAGCGGGAGTCGCCGTAGACTTTTTATCTATTTTTTATTAGATTTTATAGACATTTTACAGGGATAACCTCTTTTTTTATCAAAGCACTTTGCCCTGAAGAAGTGGCCTAAAGAGGCCAAGTTGTCGCTTCTGCATCTGACCACGTTACAAGACTTTTTGTATTTTGTATCGTTTCTAGTCCTTCCATATATTTGAACTGAATCTTAAAAGCCGTCCTGACCTGGAGGATGTTTCCGTTCTGTCAGACTGGAACTGGAAGTTTTCAGGTTTTCTGTCACGTCACCAATGACTCTTCTTGTCTGGCACTGAGTGAGAGGAGCCAGTGTGGTATTCTCAGCCTGTGTTTGAGCTTCTCCATGTGCTCCACAGCGATTCAACAGTCTGCAGGTTTTCGGCTGATTTCCAGTCGTGTGTGATAAGACTAAAGGGCTAGTTCTTCTGCTGTGAGCCGTTAAACTCAGCAGCAGAACTGCAGAGCTGGCTCAGTGGGTGAAGCTGCAGACTGCTGAACTCTGTGGATAGCTGTTATTTAAGTCGAGGAGACTGTGCACGACTCTTAACTGAAGATTTATTAAACAAAGCATAACCAAGTCAAACAATCAGTAACATCACCAGTGTGTGCCATGCATGAGTGAATGGAAGATGTTGTGCAATGTACTAAAGTCCAACCAAAAATAACCAACCATATGAATGAAGAGAGACGGACCAGTCCAGCAGGCAGCAGAGGAGTCGGACAGCTGTCTGCTGGGCTTCCCGTTGAAGGTGGATGACAGCGGGCCGGGGGCTGTCACACCCGTACTGTGAATGTACAAAAACTTGCTGATTGTCAATCAGGGTTGTCTGAATGTTTGTGGCTTTGTTTACACAAAGAAGAGTTTCAGGACGTTTTCACACCGAGTTAGCTTGAGTCTGAATCTGAATGTGATCATCCTGCTGTTTCTTTCAGCTTTGCTTTAAATCACAGTGTCCTACCAATGGTTTGTGGTTACCCTCATTAACACCACGCATCAGCCAGATGCAGTAAAGCCCAGAGGAGGACGTATATCAGGATTTAAAGTAAGGCAGGAACCGACTTGGGCAAACTACAGTTGGGCAAAGTCTGAGAGAAACATGTATCAGATTGTTCATGGATAGCCCTCATGCAATTAATTTGTTAGTTGACATCATAAAGTGTTTATGCATTGATGAAAACCATTTACAGACATTTTATGAGATTTGATTTTCCAATGTAATTGCTTGGTGCTTGTCATTGCTTCATTTTTTATTATGCAACTCCAAATATTCTTTGTCATAAATTTAATTTAATTAAAGTAGCTCAGATATTTACTGCATGCAAACCCTGCACAGTCACACACTGTGGCTCTTCGTTCAGTAAAGGTTTTCATCCACTGGCCTGAGTGATCAGTGTTCCAGAGGCTGTTTGAGCTGCTTGACCTGTTGTTCTCGTGAGCAGCTTCTTGTATTTTGGTGACGTGGCTTTGCCAGTAGAGTGACCTAACTGGATCTTGGGAGGTTAAAGTAACAGGCTCATGTGGTAAATTCAACCACAGTCTCACTGAATATTAGACAAGTGTACTGAGGGAATCAACTTTTTCTTGTGCAAACCACTTACATCGAGTGTATCAGAGCTCTGACCTCAGTGCTCTGCTCTCAGTTGTGCATCATTTGCAGTTGCATACTATAAATGTGGACAGATCAATCCCCCAGTTTCACGGATCCCTTTCCAGATTCAGACCAAACTGTGGGTGTGAAATCGCTCAGCAAGGCGCTCAGTCTACTTCAAACAGACATGCTGGAACAGCGTCTCAGGGCCGGGACGGGCCGGAAAAGCACCAGCTCGTATGACGTGTTGTCTGAGGCCTGAAGTGTGTGCAGTTGTTCTGAACAGGCACACTGGAAAGCGCAGTGAAAAAGCTGCAGTCATACACTCGTCCTGGCTGCATCCCATCACATCCCTGAGCTCTGTCCAACAGCTCTCCGTCTTTGTAGTCGCAGTGCCATGGATTGTATAAACGGAAGAAACGGAGCGCGCTCAGGCTGTCTCTCCTCCAAGTGATAAAAACTGTCAGCTGCAGCTGTTGGAGTGTGGTGGGGAGGGCGAGGTTCAGACGCTGTTAGACGATCCCACGAGCTCTTGGTTTGAAGCAGACTGAGCCTCTATAAATAATCAGAAATGCTGAATCATTTTCTGGAGGCTGTTGCTCTGTCGTTAGCTCGGCTGCAGGCTGGAGTCTAACCCCTTTTGTCTGGCAGCGTTCTTAAAATGCTTACTCGTCATGAGCCGAGGTTTAATCTGAAACATCTGCTGCTCAGTTTTATAGTAGTATCATTCACTGCTGAGATTTAACACTTTGTTGCCTTTTCCGGGAAACCTTCCTGCTGGAAAACTAGGAAATGAGCCACTTTATGAGGAATGTCCAGCCAGTAAATGACAGAGCAGCAGCCCTCTGGAGTCCTGAGCTGGACTCAACATCTGGATGCAAGGTTTTGGAATTTGCAATTACAGTAAAAACATTTTTCTTCCTGACTTTGAAAAAAATAAGTTTGCTGCGAATAAAAATCCAAAGTTGTGCTTATTAATTTTCCTGCAGTTTGGAAATAGAAATAGTGCCCAGCAAGGAGGTGCAGATGAAATCAACCACTCAGCTGCTGATTAGTAATTTCATCATAAACAACGATGTATGTGATCCGTAGATGTAGATCAGAGCGACGGACTAACCAAACAACATGTATGTAGGAGGTAAGTTCAGTTACCATAGCTTTAATCCAGCTCGTGTTACAACTGTGACTGTGTTTCACTTAACAACCTGCTGATCGTCAGTTCATCCACTGATTCATAGCTACCAAACAGACAAAAGCACTGTGACATTTCAAAACATCATTCCACCGCTGTCTCTTTCAAAAATAAAAATATGAAACAATATTCAGGAGTTTCTTTCTTTCCCATGAACACTCTGGAGGTAAATGTTGACACGATCACACTCAGATGAGAACAGTTCTTCCTCTGCGTATTGCTGCCACCGCGCTAGACATTCAGCTCAGTGCCATTTATTGTTACTGTGTGAGTGAGGAGGATTAGCACTACACTGGGTTTGTAGTAATAACGAAAAACAATGTCACCAGAGCACTAAAAAATTGTTTAGTGGCGGCAATACGCTGCCGTACGCTCTCATTGAGACATTGATATCTGATGACATCTAAGGCAGCTGGGAGCATCAGCTGTATCCCATGTTAGGCCCCGCCTCCTCTGATAACAGCTATCCTGGGTGGGAGGGGCGAAGATGCAAGGAAAGGATGCAATTTAAGAGGCTCGGGATGCAACCCTGGTATCTTTGCTTTGGTCTTCTGCATCCCACAATCCTTTGTGCTCTGGTCAGTAGTAGGACCCAGTAAGCCCCACCCCGACAAAGAGGCGGAGCCTAAAATGGGACAGAAGCGGCACATGCAGTGGCATCTCCACAGAATCCATTACAATAAAGACTAAAGAAGAAACTGGAGAAATAGCTTGGTCAGTGGAACTTCAAAATAAAAGTCCAGTGAATTGTTTTATTTTGAAGTGACCTGTTATTTTCTGTGTGCTTAATAAAGTATTATTTTTTAATTCAAATAAATAAATAAATAAAGTATCATTGACATTAGCCTTGAATCACCGCTAATTGGTCTGTGCGAGGCCGTCCCCATGGCAACATCATCACATGACCTGAGCCCCATAAGGTTTGGATTCAGGTCACCTGTAACATTTTCATGGTAAGAGAAGGCTTAAGAAATGCTGGTTGTTATGACAACATGGCTAACAACAGTAACTGTGGCTGGCCTGTGACCATGTTAACTCGCAGACTAGCATCCTGGAGCTGGTCAGGACCGGATCAGTCCAGTCAGGAAGTGGAGCAGGACAAAAACCTGAAAGTCTGACCTGGTCCGTCACAAATCAGCCATTCAGCTTCTGTGCCTCACCCTGATCTTGTATGGTAGTAGTTTAGTTCTCCTGAGCTGCAGGTTCTGGTTCTCCAGAGTGAGTGGTATGGTCTGGATTTGAACTGGTCCAGGGTCTGCTCTGGTGATGGTCTGGTCTGGTCCAGGTTTATGTCTTCAGTCTAAGAGCAGCTGGACGAAGGATGACGGAAACAAACCTCTCTGGTCCGGTTCGTCCTCTATGTAACCGTGCTGCAAACACACAAATAAACAATATTCAAATGACCAAACACTGTGTGTGTGATTGTGTGTTTGTAAGCAAGTAAACAAAAGGTAAAGACACATTTGTCCAGGTTTGTCTCATTTTTGTGGATCATTTTCACTATTTATGCATGTTTATGTCTTCCTGCAGCAAACTTCTGCAGCTTTTGTTGTGTACAGTTACCATGGTTACCAGTTCCTGTCTGTCGCAAGGCTAGTGGACAAGAAGTGTTTACCTACTAAGCCAGGGCTGATTCACTGGAGCAGCAAGGTTCAAAAACACCTGAAGTGAAGCTCTTCAAGAACCAGAGCTCGTTTAGTGAAAAAGTTGTACGAGGTCAGTCCACTGAGGCTTTCAGGGTCAGAGAACATCTACCAATCCGACTGCAGGACGGTGATACGTACCCACCAATCGCTGTCCTCCTGTCCCAGGACCACCAGCACCTGTCCCTCAGAGAAGCTCAGCTCATCGTGGTGGTCGGCCTGGCAGTCGTACAGCGCCTCAACGCGACGACTTGTTGTGCCCCGAGGCTGATGGACATAGAAAATTTCAATTCAATTCAATTTTATTTATATAGCGCCAATTCACAACAAAAGTCATCTCAGGGCACTTTACAAACAGAGCGGGTCTAGACCACACTCATTACTATTAATTACACCCAACAGTTCCACCATGAGCAAGCACTTGGCAACAGTGGCAAGGAGGAACTTCCTTTAATAGGCAGAAACCTTGGGCAGATCCTGGATCAGGGTGGACGGCCATCTGCCTTGACCGGTTGGGGGGAAAGAGAGAGAGATAGAGAGAGACAGGAGGGGCAAAAGAGAGAGAGAATACACCTTGTCGCAGACAGAGATACAGGAGTACATAACTTTAGATGAAAACTAACAGAATGGTAGGACAACAGAGTCCTAACTATGGCAACTATTTACAGTACAATATAGAATAATGATAATAAGTGGCAGCAGAGGACACGGGGCAGGTCGGTGGAGCCACAGATCAGATGTTCAGCTCTGGAGCCACAGGTATCTGTAGAGAGGTACAGACAGAGAGACCAGAGAGAAACAAGCACAGCACTAGGGGAGAGAGGACACAGAGTTAATGGTTAATCTGTGATGGTTTACA
>WARS01002251.1:0-10158 GCA_008933995.1 Datnioides undecimradiatus | reverse complement strand
AACCAAACCACAGTTGTGAAAGACAAACTGGACCAATGGACCAATCCGGATTCAACACAGACAACGTTTGCACAACAGAGACTCTTCTGCCTATAGTGAAGAAACACCTTGGCAGAATCACTGAAGATGAGTGGAGCGGCATAACAGGGATGTGGGACGCGAACATAAAGGGAAAACTGAGGGATTTGTTTCATGAAATCGACCAGACAGTCTCTACAGCCATCATGAAGAAAGTGTGTCCCATGATTCAGGAGTGTGTTAATCTATCTGAGGCTGAAATCAACAAAGCTTTGGAGAGTTGCAAAGCACAGCTGGGAGACTCACTCCTTGCGAGCTTTGCCGCTGCGCTTCACATGTCACAGGAAAACTGTGAGAACGCAGAGGAACTGACGGAAATGGTGGAGGCGGAAATTTCCAAGAAGGTCAGTTCTGCCTTATCTGTGGCCATCAGCACTGCTGAATGGCCCGAGTACCACACCATCTTGGTGAGAGGCATAAAAGTGGACATGTCCGCTCTTGACAAAATGGCCGATCATGCTGTGAAATGGCTGAAGGCCTCCGTCGTGGCTGTGAGGACCTCTCTGGATGCAACGTCATTTGCTTCAGTAACTGAAGACCTGCACTGTCCAGTCACAGTCCACAGTCAGCTGCCTCTCTCTGAGCAGGAAGAAAGGGGACACTCAGCAGTGACAGCTGAGCAATTATCTTCTCCATCACCTGTGGCAATCCATCACATGATCAGTTTTCTGGTTTTAAAGATCTTCTTCAAGGCCTCTTGCAGAACCAGAAAGTCCCTGAAGACAGATGACATCTGTGCCATTATCAGGCGTGTGTCAGACAAGGTGCTGAATGAGAAACACATCTTAGTGTCTGATCTCAGAGACGTCAAGACCAGCACACATAAAATCCACAAAGCCGTTGTTAAGGACCTATGCCGGGAGTTTGGTTCAGTAAAAGACATACTGAAGGCAGCTTTGGCATCCAACGATCCACCTTTCGATGATGCCCTTATTAAGCACCTGAAGTTCCACCTGAACACCGTCCCGGCACCACCAAAGAAGTCCACAGTTGCCAGGTTCTTTTCTGCTGTGGGAAGAACTGTCACCAAACCTTTCAGGTGGTGTGTGAAGAGCAGCAGCAGCGACTAAAAGACCGACTCCACCTTTTCCACTGACTCCTGCTTCTCTTTAACATCTGGAAGCAGACTGCGTTCATTCTGAAGGGGCAGCTCAGTGGATTCCACTCCATCGATCTTCACTGTTACTTCCTCCTTCAAAATCAGCCTCGATCGTTGCTGTGTGGACTTTCCATCGTCCCTGTCTTGGTGTGGGTTTACCCCGGGTGCTCCGGTTTCTTCCCACAGTTACATCATAAGACAATCACCTACAATTGAACATTCAAAATGAAAATAAAAAAATCAAAAAGAAAAAAAAATCAAAATGAGAAAATAAAGTTTAATTTGGGTCTGACATTCTACTAAACTAAGGTTTACTGCGACAGAAACTACTGAAATGAACAACCAGGGTAAATTATATGTTTGTAATATGTAAATGGCAAATTCCAACAATCAATATTGACTGATTTGTAATATCAACCAAAAGGCACAAATGTTGTAATGATTTGCAGAAAACTGCTGTCCAAACAACACAAACCAATACTTTGAGAAGGACTGCATTTTGAGAAGACGTTTGCATTTGGTAAAAGATTGTGTTGAAGAAGGTACTTTGATGCTCTGTAAGCAGCCAATGACTTCACACTGGAAGCAGTTGAACTAGAGCAGGCATGGGCAAACTACGGCCCCCGGGCTACATACGTCCCTTTGGGCTTTTTAATCCGGCCCGCCGAATATTTGTACAGAATTGTCCAAATCATAGTTGAGACCACGTTCATTTATCCTTTTCCTGCACTACCCGGCATTTCAGTTGACTCCACCTGTTGCCCCATTGACACATTGACTTGACTTTGCTGGAGTTCAGGCTATTCTCTCTGCTTTGCCACTGCTTTGAATCCATCTGCAACGATGGGTGGACTAAAGAAAAGAAAAGTCAGTGAGTGCTGAGTGTTTGACAAGTAACGGACAACTAAATATTTTTTCGCTGAAGTCCGATCAAAGGCTGTATGTCTTATTTGCCAAGAAACCATTGCGGTTTTCAACAAACACATCAGCTGTCACTTTTCCACCAAGCATTCTAATTACGCTAGCAACTGGTGGTGGGCGGATCGATCCGGATATCGATATTATTGATACCAACGTTGGTATTGATATTGAGCGATACCAGTGTAATGAGACCTCGCTGTCTGTATGTGTGCCACTCCTGTCACAGGCGCACTTTGCTCCTCCTTCCCCTGTTGTTTTGATGTTGTACTGAGAATTTTTATTTAATTTTTGTTTTGTAGTTTCTGATCACTCTGTCTGGGGAAAAAAATTGTTTTAATTTGTCCTTGAGTGATAATTTTGTGCACTTTGTTTGGTTAAGAAAAAAAATCCAGACAGTGTTTGGGGGAAAATTGTTTTGTTACTGTTCTATTGTTCCTGAACAAAAACTTTTATTATGATAATAAAATATTTTCTATTTATTTTCTATTCTGATTCTAGTCTAACTGAGAAAGTCAACTTTTCCATAATAAATACATTATGCATCACTTCAACCCAGTCCTCCATTTTAGGTACCTCTGCCAACCACTTCCTGGTGATGGGTTTTTTTTACCCGCCACTAACATTGTTCTCAATAAATATCTGTCCCCTGAATTTGTTATTCTCTGGTTCCCTTTTCGCAAGTACAAAACATCAAATGTAAATGGAAGTTCCACTTTTCTCCATGCTTTTCTTTAATTCTTGCCAATTAGGTATAATAGAGAGGCACCCCCAAAAGATATGAAAATGATTGGCATTATTTTCTCCACATAGTCTCCAACATCTCGTATCCTGAGATTTCTGTTGTGCTGGTGTATTGAAATATCTCACTATGTTCTCCCAACCATATTCTCTCCATGAGAGGGAGCATGTTGTCTTCCATTGTTGTTCATTGATCTCTTCCCACTCCTCCTCTGACAACAGCTGCCCCCCCCTTCTCCCACTTTTCTTTTATATGTTGTGTATTATAACTTTTTAAATTTTCCACTTTATACAATTTTGAGATTAATTTCTTGCCCAGATCTGATTCATATGCTAAAATAAATAGTTTAATAATATCTGACTCTACCTCATCTAAACTAGACTTTTTTTTTAGAGTTTTCTCCATATAATGCCGCATCTGTAAATATCTGAACAAATCCTGATTTTTTAAACCAAATTGAATTTTTAGATGTTGAAAACATTTAATTGTCTTCCTCTTAAAAAGTTCCCAAAATATTGTTGATCCCCTGCCCCATCTACTGAAGCTCCCATCTAATGTATTAGGTGTAAAATCTGAATCATGTGCAATCCAATGCAGGCTTTGCTCTGTCAGGCTATTCTTCGATATAATCTCATACCCTATATTAAGGGACAAACCCAACCATGGATTTAGCTCCTCATTGAGATGTTTTCTCAGTTTTTTTATCATTTATTATGGCCTGTATTGGAATAGTGGATGTGTGGCCTTCAATATCTTTCCATCTTGCCCTGTAGGCCGGATTACACAAGGTCCACATAGTTTTTAATTGTGCCGCCTGATAATAGCTCTTAAGACAGGTCAGGGCTAGGCCCCCTTTAACTCTTGGAAGCTGTAGAGTTCTAAATCTTATCCGTGGTCTTTTTCCTTGCCAAATGTATCGAGAGATAAATCTGTCCCACTCTATAAAATCCTTATCTGTCTTATCTATCAGTGGATAGATAGTCCACTGTCCACCTTCACCCAATACATTACCTGCCACACCAGAGACAACAAAACGCTGGACTTGTTGTATGCCAACACTAAGGAGGCATACACATCATCCCCACTTCCTCCTCTGGTCCTTCCTTCCTGCTGCAGTTAGACTGTTCAAGTCTGCTCTCAGTAGACACTCACCACATGCATCTACTGATATACGTGCAATAACTATATCAACATGTGCAATACGGTACATATACGATAAACACGTTGTCAACATGTATTTTTTGACTGGTATTTATACATATTTATTTTTCACCCACTATTGTCTGTCTGTTGTATATCATTCTCTTCCACTGATATTTTTTTTTTTAAATATTTTTTTATATTCTATATGTATATTGAAATAATAAATTATTAATATAAATAAATTTATACTGAAATTTCCACGGTGTGAGACTAATAAAGGATATCTAAAAAAAAAAATAAATTCTGTTACTTTTACTGGCAGAGTTTGGAATAAATACAATAACCTTGGGAGAACATTCATTTTGATCGCTTCTACTCTTGAAACTAAACTTGTGAATGGGAAGTTCCATCTTACGATATCTGATTTTATTCTTGAAATTAATGGATCACAGTTTATAAATTTCAGTTGAGATCGGTCTTGAGGTAGATTTACTCCCAAATATTTCATGGATTTTGAATCCCAATTAAATTTGAGACCTTCTCTAACAGCCCGGTTTGGAACATAGTTGAAAGTGAGGACCTGTGTCTTTTTCACATTCAATTTATAGCCTGTGTTAAAGAATCTCAAGGCTAGCCTAAGACAGGAAGTGGTAGGAGTTACCTTCCTGCACAAGGGAGGTGTTTAGTGTGGGGAGGTGATAAGAAGCCTGATTGTGCTCTGTCATCTCCCTTTGTTCAGGACCATGCTGCCACATGTGACCCTCATTAAATGGAGTTTATTGGAGACCTTCAAACCTCATGGATGCATTATAAATAAATCATCCATCCATCCAACAGCACCCTGACATTGTTCAACCAAAAAAATGGTTAAAAGACTCTGGGATCCATGTGTTTAAATGTGCACACCAATCATCAGAGGTTTGATCACATTATAGCGTATCATATACTACCCAAGCACCTGTATCATATGACTTCCAACCTCGAATACCACGATCTCAGCCCTTAGCCTATGGACCCCAAGGTGGAATAACCTCAACTCATGTGCAGCCTGGTCAAGCCCCACGAGCTCAGCTACAGCTCAGTCATCCACCCCCTCTCCAAGTAGCTCCTGTGAAGGAGCTAACCGTTTATCCATCTCAGCCTGCATATCCTCCCACATCTCAGTTTGCACAGCCTGCTCCCCCTCCTCAGCCTAATCAGTTACATCAATACCAGTCAATTCAAACATTACAACCACCAATTCAAGGATGGCAAGTACTACAACCGACCAAGATATGTTCCACGCATTGAAGGACCTTCATTCCCCAACTTAACGCGTCAGGACCCCCATGAGTTTACTATGTTAAAGATGGCACTCAACAATCTCCTACCACCAGATGAACCTGAAATGTACGAATGCCATATATTACTGGACCACCTTCACTTGAGTTCTGCCCGTCATGTTGCCCTTTCCTATGCCCATGACCAACGTCCCTACTCCATGGCTTTGGCAGCTCTAGAGCAGCAGTATGGACAGCCACATCACCTTGCTCTGAGAGAAATAGGGTTAGGGTTAGGAGAATGGGATTCTGGGACCGTCCATGCGCACTCCATCCAGCACCCCCCCCAAAATAGGCCAGCCCCACCCAATTAGGGAAGAGAGAAAGGAGAAAAGAAGAGGAGGGGAGAGAAGACGGGAGGAGGAAAGAAAAGGAGAGGCGAGGGAAGGGGGGGGGGGAGGGCTGTAATTAGGGATGGAGGCAAATGGTTAGGGTTAGAATTAAATGTCAGGGATGGGGCTAACTCTACCAATGCTGAGGAATGCTAATTATACTTTATATTTAACCCCACTGGTTCCTTGGAGTTCAATAAACGGATCCATTTCCTCTCAGCCTTTTTCCTTTCTGTGTCTGTCCACAATGAGTTGCTCTGAATTCCTGAAACTCTGACCGATTGCAAGCCGTGTAAAATAAAATGCTGAACAAAAGGAGTGTCGAGTTTTTTCTTATTTTTAATGTTATAGCGATGTTGCATCATCCTTGTGGAAATGGAGTTCCTCGTCTCTCCTACGTACTGCTTCCCACATGTTGAGCAAAAAATGAGGTACACACAATTTGTTGTTCATGGGCTAAAATTTTGTGATATTTAATTTTGTGAAAATTATCTTATTCTTATTATTGCCTATAAATTCCAATTTTACAAAGCTAGTCGATAAAGCCGTAGATTTGCGTATGGGTTGTATGGATTGCAATTTTGCTCTCACCAAATAGTCCTGTAAATTTCTGTTTCGCCTGTACGCTGAAATGATCTGATATTTTTGTAAGAAACCTTGGTTTTCTACTATTGCTTGAAAATTGGCTTTAATCCTATTATTAAGTATTGCACTTACTGTAGAAAAATTAGTGATTAATGGAATTAAATCCTTTTGAACCTTTGGTCGTTGTGTCTGAAAAGTCTTAAAACATTGCCGCAAAAAGGATCTTGTATAGCTTCTTGTTCTTAATGTGTCAAATAGAATTTTTACTGCTTCCTTGAAATCCTGTTCTTGTGTGCAAATCCTCTTGAACCTAATTAATTGTGATTTAATTAACCCTCTGTATGTGTGTCTTGGATGGAAGCTCGTCTTGAACAATAGTGCATGTGTGTCTGTTTCTTTGAAATAAACTTTAATGTCCAATTCCTGGGTTTGATGAAATGTTTTTCCCTTGTATACTGTCGTGTCCAAATAATCAATCGAATTCTCAACCACTTTATATTTCAACCCAATGGAGGGATCAAAGGTGTCTAACGTATTGATAAAATTTGAAAATTCCTCCCTGGACTCTGTCCAAATGCCAAACACGTCATCCAAATATCTGAGATAATGGAAGGGCTTCTTCTCACATTGCTCCAGAGCTAAAAATGAGACTGTGGTACTGGGTTCTCCTCGGGAGCCGCACACGCATACACACACACACGAGCAGGCAGGTGATCACGGGTGTACAGACTGGTTTTTATTTCTCTTTTGTGAAGAGCTCGGCATCCACGCGCTCTGGTTCCGCTCGACCGCGATGCCGTTCTCCTTCCTTTCCCGGGAGCGAGTCTTTTATCACCCGACCCAGCCGCTACTGCAGGTAGAGGAAGCAATTCAGTCAAATTACTCACACCTGTGGCCAGAGACGCATCCGTGAGCCACTCCCCGTCCCTCTCCCACAGCTGATGCTGAACCACACCCCCCTACCACAGAGACCCAGTGGGCCAACATTTCCTGGGCCGTCTCCCTTGTCCAATGGAGATGGTCCTGTTCTGTTCGAAACTCTGCTCCCGAGAACGCGGGAATGTACGGCAAATTCCGCATAATGTAGGCATTAAGCGTCTGCAGTGTGGTTCGTTCCACACTGGACAAAAATGGTGAATAATTGATCACCGGAACCCAAATTTCTGCCGGTGGAAATTGTTTTTTTGCCGTCCTAACCACAGCTTGCAGTTGTTTCACTGAGGTTTCTTTGGCTCTCTGCCCTCTACAATTGAGCCCAAAGGCCAGAACCAACGTTTCCACCCTCACCGGTCTCAAGGACTTGGCCATCAGTGCCTGAGCATGGCGGAAGTTGGCCCCCGGGTAGCTCTCAATCTGCAGGTCCAGGATAGAATATCCCGGGATCCGAGACAGATTGGAGTCCCCTATAATGAGCCACTTCTTCCCCACACTCAAGCTCCAATCAATCATTTTGCGATCAGTGTTGATGTGTCGCGTCACCCTACAACGTTGTGGCTTTGGAGTGGACACATAACCGGTGAACAGGTCCTGCTGGGACAAGTCACTCAGGGAACTCTCGTCCACCAGCTCCTGTGCAACCTCCCGCCGAACTCTGGGGGACCCTTGTCCCGAAAACCCGGAGTCCTGGATAGGTGCCAAACAAGGGCTCTCGCCCATTTCCTCTCCTACCGCCTCATCAAGCAACCAATTTCCCGGACTCATATCTGGTTCCTGAACCCTCATCGGTTCCGGAGAACTCTCCAGGTGAACCTCCAGGTCCAGGAGGTCACTGTCTTCTGCCACCACACAGATATTCACCCTTCTGCCCCTACGCTGAGGCCTGCCCTCCTGGGGAGACTCCCCCTGCAAAAACTGAATCACAGGTTCAGCCCTTTGTGAAACCAGTTCAGTCATAGTGGCCACTGTGTGGGTTCTGGAGGTTTGTTGTGGGATGTGTATTTGTGCTGTGGAAGTGGTTTGTGCTGTCTGTTGTTGTGCATTTCGTGTCTTTGGTCTGGTCTGTATGTCGTCTGTGTAGTCCGGGTCTGGAGCTGTGTGTGTCTGCATGCTCAATAACCTCCTGGGTTATACGGGGCAGGTTTTTGCAGGCCCATTTTGTGGCCACCTCAAAAGCCGGTTTCCAATCAGGGACCAGGTACTGGTCCAGGTCTTGCAACATGACTTCAAGACCCGCCATGTAGTGCTCCTCAAGAATCAAGAGAGTATTATACCCCCAGTTCTTGGCATTTCCCCTAATCAGATCGGCCGTCACTGCCGTCGGGGATGCGGGTTTGATCATCGTGGCCAAGACCTCTACCATACGGGAGATCATCCAGGGCTCAGCCTTCCCTGGTTTCAGGGCCACATTCTGAAGGTGGTGGACCACCTTGATTATGGCATGCAACTTACGGACAAGCTGTCCAAATTTCGGATCAGTTGGTTGCTGCCTCAACTGTTCACCTCGCCTGGGTTGTGGAAATCTGGGCCTGAAAGCCCTTTTCGGGTCTGGTCCACGCACCACTGACCCGTACGAGCGCGATTGGGGACCGGGAGGTGCACGGGCCATCCCCTGGCCGAAACCGCCACCCCAGTCCCAGTTGCGCTGGCGGGGGCGCTGGCGCCTCCTGCCATAGCGCACCTCTGTCCAGCCATCCTCAAAATGACCCATATTGGGTCGTATTTTAGCTCCTGTGGAAGCCTTTGTTATTTTAAATTAAATTATTTATTTATTGTTATTTATTAAAAAGATATGAAATAAAAATGTATATAAAGTATTTGTGCCTTGTGTCTTGTATTTGTGTTTTCAAAAACTGTATGAAAAAAAAAAAAAAAAAAAAGATTTATCAAAAAAAATTGTGTGTGTTGTTTTTTATGTAAAAATTATATAGTGCGCCTGCTGGCGACGTTTCGGCCCGCTATGGACCTTCTTCAGGCCGTAGACGCACTTAAATGAAAAATACAGTGGCTGCAGGAGATGTGACTCTGTCGCTGGTCAGAGCAGAAATGAGCTCTCTTCTGCTGTGCTCCCCCTTATATGTCCTTTGTAACCTGCCCCTTTCAGTTTCTTTTCTCCTGAGTTTTCTGTGTGTTGAAAAGATTTGCTGCCTGTTAACCCTTTCTGTGCTGATTTTTTTTGTTAAGGTTATTGCCCCCCCTTTTTTTTGTTTTTTCTATGTGTACACATCCATATACACTTACATACATACACACACTTATATATATATATATATATACACATACACACACATATACACACACATATACCCATACATAAACATACACCCATATATATAGACACACATACATATATACATCCTCTACATACATATACCTACATACACACCTACATATACATACATACCTACATTGACATACACCCACACCCATATATATACACACATGTATATACCTACATACACATATACATACACATACACACACATGCACACCCACATACACCTACGTACGTACATCCACATATCCACACACATGCGTGCATACATCCATGCACATCTCTGCACATACGCCTCCGCACACATGCACACACAACACGCATCCACACACACACACACGCACACTCAACACACACACACACACACCCTGACATGCACCCACACACACACACATGCGCACACATCCATTTTTTCTTAAATCCCAACCTTCTGTTAGGGTTAATTTTAGTTAGGGTTAGGAATAGTTCAGGGTTTAGCCAATGGTTAGGGTTAGGTATAAAATTTGGGCAGGGGATCTTTTTTCGAGTTTAAACTAGGGATTAGGATTAGGTATAGACTATAGGCCAGTGGTTAGGGTTAGGCATAAATAGGGTTAGGGTTGGGGTTTGGGTTGGGGTTCAGGGTTCAGGGATATGATTTATTTTTAGCGCGGGCCGAAGGGAGGCCTGCTCCCAGTCTAGTAGTGGAGAGGGTGGGGGAGAGGAAGTTAGGGGAGGGGGAGAGGGGGTTG